>VZSG01001297.1:0-43391 GCA_013398315.1 Nothoprocta pentlandii
AGGTTTGGGGTGCAGGAGCAGCAGGGTGCAGGTGCCAGCAGGACTCGGATGCATGGGGTGCAGGAGCAGCGGGGTGCCCATGTGTGCAGTGCAGGTTTGGGGGTGCAGGAGCCGGCAGGGGAGATTCCCGGGGTGCCGGGTGCAGGCTCATGGGGTGCAGGAGCTGGCAGGGAGCAGGTATTTGGGGTGCAGGAGGCAGCAAGACTTGGGTGCATGGGGTGCAGGAGCGGCAGGGTGCAGGTTTCGGGGTGCAGGGCTCTGGTGTGTGGGGTGCAGGAGCAGCAAGGTGCAGGTTTCGGGGTGCAGGGCTCCAGTGCGTGGGGTGCAGGAGCAGCAGGGAGGTGCAGCTCAGCTCAGGCTTTGGGGTGCAGCAGCTGCATAGGGTGCAGCCGGGGGCTTGTGGGGGGGGAAACTTGGGGTGCACAGGGAGCTGTGGGGCCCCCTACACAGTGGGGGGACCCGGCCGCACGGCGGTCCCCCGAACGTGGCTCCCCTACGCGGAGCCCTTATGTAACCAAATCCACGGAGAGGAGCCACCCGGGGCGCCCCCGGGCTCTGCTCCGACCCGGCGCGCTTGGGAATTGCCCAAGGAATCGCTTGGGAATTGCCCCGTGGAGAAGCAGCACCTGTCCCATGGGAAAGGGGAACGGCCGCTGCGCGCCGCGTGCTCCTTCCCTGCTCCTTCCCGGCTGGGATGGAGGTTTCCCAGTGCCCCGGGGCAGTTCGGGAGCTTCCAGCCTTTAGGCTTTTCCTGTTAAACCTGCGCTAAGTCCTAGCGGGGAGTGTTTAACCCCGGCCCCGCTGGGCGCGGGCTGCTGGCACCCACCGCAGAGCCCGTCCTGCTTCGCCCTCGCTCGGCCTGCTTTCCCTCCTAAAAACGCCGTGTCCGGGGCTCCTTCCCGTCCCCGTTCGGGAGGAACGGAACCCAGAACGCTCCAGCTTCTGTGGGGGCCGGCGGTTCGGGAGCCCCCTACATTTCCACCCCGTTTTTGGGGTGAAAACGGGAGTGATACCGACGCTTTGCGAGCCCTTCTTCTCCCCACCCAAGTGGCTCCATGATCCTCTCCCTGGAGCCAAGGGACTGGGTGTCCCTGCCCCTCCTCCAGCTGCCTTCCCTTGTAATTAATTAATGCAATTAAGAGTGTGGGCTGCAAATGGGTGGGACCCGTAGGCCGGTCCCCTTCCCGCTGTGCTCGGGGGCTTCCCAGGACCCTGCTGGTTTGGGAAGCACCTATTTAAGGGATGCAGGGAGCAGGGATAATGGGGAGGGATGTTAATTGGAGTCAATGGGGTGGGAATTAAGGAAAAGAGAGGCCTCAGGGAGGAGGTTTTACTGACATGCGGGAAAGACGGCCTGGGATTTACGGCTACAAAAGGTTTAACAAGACCCGGTTCTGGGGAAGCAGTGAGTGTGTGTGAGGAGAAGGGCTTGACATCCAGAATGACAAGGCAAAAGCCAAGGTTTCTCCAAGCGTTGGGGTGATGAATTTTCTCTAAATGAAACAAATCACGTCAACGTAACAGCTACAAGGACGGGAAATGCTGCTTTTCCAGATAGGCGTGTGTATTATTTCACAGCCCCTACCGTGTTGCACGAGGAAATAGTCTCTTTCCAGCAGATACCCTGGATTTTGTTGCATTCAGCTTCTCGGTGCAATCAAGGTCGCCGGAGAGGTTTCGGGGAGCAGAACCTGTCCCGCCAAATTTGCAGCCTGCCGTGGGTTATGCACCATATATCGGATTCCTCTGGGAAATAAATCATTTCCCTGATAATTCAGGTTTTGGCTCGCGTGTTTTGGATGCCCGTGGCAGCAGCGGAGGTGGCGGAGGATGGAAGACGGATGCCCGGCTCGGTGCGGATGACAGCGCTCCGCCGGGGTGATGCAGCTGTGCAAGAAGCTAATGCAGTGTGAGATGGCATCAGAGGAGGTATTTTCAGCCTGGATGAGAACATATTGCCGGCTCACCAGGCTGCTGGAGTCCTGGAAATGTTGGGCATGGTTCTGGTCAGGGGCGTTCAAAGGCTGGGAATGAGCACAGGGAATGTTGCTGGCGGCCGGGCCAGGAGAGCGCAGGCTCTGTCGTGTGGGAGGAGGTCTAAAGATGGAGATTTATTGTTTAAATCCCTAGGATCACGGGACACCAGTTGGTTGTGGCCGCCTTGAGGCGGAGACCTTTGCTTTGGGTCCCAGGTGTCGGAAAGGGAAGATCCGGAGGAGTCTCCCAAAGGCTCCTCATATCCCAAAGGCTCCTCACAGCCCCAGGAGGTGCCAGCTTGCTTTGGGAACTCGACAGACTCGGGGAAAGGGTCTGCCTGAAGGAGCAGAAATGATCCCAGCTTTAGAAACGGAGCTCGGAACGTGATGCTTCTAGTAGGTGACTTTCCTGGTACCCCAAAGAAGGGTCGTGGGAGGAAAAACCTCCCTCCTTGTGTGCGACTTTTCCCGCGTTAGTTCTGTTTTCTGGAGCGTTTGCTCATCAGTGGTGGAGCATTTGGAGGGTTTTCTTGTCTCTCTTTCACGTGGAAGGTTTTCTTGTCTGTCTTTATGCCTGGATGCAGGAGCTGCAGGCTGGGAAGCGCCGGGTGGGATGGAGGCCCGGAAAGACGTTTGGGAAAGACGTCTGGGAAAGTCTCGAAGCAGCAGAGATTTCCATGTTGACCGAGGCATTTCAACTACTTTGTTGTCTTTTTTTCCCCCTTGGTTTCCTTCTCAAACTGGAGATGAAGGCAGCGGAGCCGCGAGCGTTTAAGCTAAAGCCTAAGAGGAAGGAGGGGAAGGCTGGAGACGAGGAGCACGGGGCACGAGGCTGAGCTGGGACTCCCTGAGGTCCCACGTCCTGTCCCAGTGATGGACGTTTCACATCAGGGGAGCAAAAATCACACGAGAGGAAGGAGTAGAGCAGGAGTGAGACTGGAAACGACTCTCCAAATTGCAGAAAACAGCTCAGGTTTGGGAAAAAGAAAGTATGAGTGCGGTTCAGGTGGTCCCTTCTGCCCTCTTGGAGCTCACTCAAATTTGCTGGGTTTTGTCTTATTCTCTTGCAATAAGTACAAGGGAAATAATGGATAGGAAGGAGGATGTTTTGCTCGCTGAACCCTGGGGTGGAACA
The DNA here is from genome assembly GCA_013398315.1 of Nothoprocta pentlandii. NCBI lineage: Eukaryota > Metazoa > Chordata > Aves > Tinamiformes > Tinamidae > Nothoprocta > Nothoprocta pentlandii. The sequence goes on from VZSG01001297.1 coordinate 3,112, forward strand.
ACATTTTGGAGATTATTTTTTTCACGGATTGAGGATCAGACAGCAATGGGGGGGGCGGAAATCACATCTCTCCATTTCTCTTTACGTGGCTATTTAGGGACCACTTCAGAGGCCTCTTGCTCCGCTTCTAGGACAGTTTCTGCCTCCCCTTTTGCTCAACTGAAGGGTTGTGCAGTTGGCCCCGTGCCAAAGCCCCGCGCCAGGATTTGGGAAACGCCGCTTTGCTTCGCCCAAATCCGCAGTGGGAATGGGCAGCTGGAAGCGGCCGCCAAAAGCGGGAGGAGAGCTTGGAGCTCCTCTGTGAGGAAAAAGGAAAAAGAGCAGAACCGAGGGGCCTGCTTGAGCGATCAGTCAGAATATTTCAAATATTCTGGGGGGATATATATTGAAATATTCTTGGGGGGAAATATTCATGCCTTCCTTTCCAAACCAAGCGCACGGATTAGCGGGCTGGGCCCGGCCTCGGGTTTCTCGCCGCTGGAATGAAGCAAGGAAGGTCTCGGCGCGTCGGCAGCCTCAGACCTGAGCTCGTATCCGTCCCTTTCTGTCTTATTTTTCCAAGAGTAAATCGGGAAGAATTCGGAGGGGTTGGTTTCCTTCTCGGCACCTTCTGTTAAGCTGCAAGGTGGTAGTTGTGGTTCAAGTGGACATTAGATCCCACAGATCCGTCCTGCGTGTGGCCAAGCTGCTCGGTTGTAGGGGCTTTTTTGGGATCTTTCTGGCTGGGATACATCACACGTTGCGTTGTGCTCTGCTGTCCCCTTCTGCAAAGTGTCTTAAAAAGCTGTTTATTCCACTCCCCATGCGTTGGATTTGCTGCTTTCCCATCGTGCTTCCATTCCCCATGCGTTGGATTTGCTGCTTCCCATGGTGCTTCCCATTCCGTGGTTAGTGACCTGGCTCATTCCTGCACTTCATAATCGTTTTTCATAGACTCCACGTACATCTGAACTAGGCAACCCACATACTATATAGCCACAGACTTCATGTCCCAACGTCACGAACCTGCTCCACGATTTTCCAAGACGGCAACCGGCACAACTGCACGCTGACGGTACAGGGAATTTTTTCCAGGAAACCTGTGGCAATATCAATCCCACTTGGTGCATCTTCCCAGGCAAAAGCCAGCCAGGTAGGGTGCAAATTTGCAGGTAAGAAGGGCCCCGTGGCACCGGACCGTTCCCACTCGGAGCGTTGCCTTTATTTTCCTGCCGTATCTTTGTTTTCCGAGCGTTTCTTCGAGCGGCACGTTCGTTCAGTGATGGGAGAACACGTTCCTGGGAGGCTCCTCATCTCATAATTAATGCTAATGAGTTCACTCCGTTATTAATAGCAGCTCTGCTTGGCTCTTTAGGGCTTCCTGGTGCGTGGTCAGTGGGGAAGGTCAAGCCAGGGCCTGTTCATAGATGGGGCCAACGAGGTGGATGGTCTCCTGTGGAGGAGACCACGGTTCTCTGCTTGTAGGTCTTTAGTCCAGGCCTTAGGTAGGTCTTTACTCTTCCACAACACTAAAAGGTGTGTAAATGGTGCAAATAATGAAGGATAGAAAGCGTTTCCTACAGGGCGCGATGGGATCTACCGTTAGATCTGGTAGAGATCGAACTGCACGAGCATTAAATAAGTGGAAATTCTCCTCCTTCCGCAACGCCCTGTCTCCCACAGCCCCTAAACTGCCGTTTCTGCCCTGCCGTGCTCACGGTGGCCTTGTTCTCCGTGAATCCATGATTAAGTGGATTGGTTTATTCTCTTGTATCACGAGTGATTTGGCGGTATTTCTAGGTCATTGTCAATAGAGGAAAAAGGCATGTATATTTAATGCAATAAAGAGTATTAGGCGTGTTCCAAGAGGAGCTGCAGCGACAGCAACAACAAAACGCTCTCCTGCATGGACTGGTTCCTGCGTATCAGATTCCCAGGACAATTTCTCTTCTCCTTGTGCTTTGCTCGCTCTCTCTAACATCACTCCTTCTTCCGAGCGCGTTTTCCCATTGCCTTTGCGTTCCCTCCTCCTCCTCCTCCTCCTCTCCTTTTATTGCACCACCAGAGCTTTTGCACCTTGGCTTTTTCCCTTTCCAGTGCTATCAAAAGGAGTGTTCCCACTAGGAGATCGTTAGGGCTTGCTGAGGATGGATGCAGTTGTCCCAAAGCCAAGGGAACATAACAGGGCATTTAAGGAGCTGCGGCGAAGAACCGAGGAGACCTCGGGGCTGTTAACTCCTAGTGAAGCTCTCCCAGGCACCGCATCACGCAGCCCCACCACCAAGGTACAGACTAAGACCTTAAATTAGGTTTGGGGTGCCAAAATACGGGCTTGAGAGGCCCCCAAGTAGCCCAGGTGTTTGAGCAGGGCGACTGCTTTCCCGTAGACGACGATGTCTTCACGCCAAGGTGGGTTCCAAGGGAGGCTTGGCCAGATGTGTGGTGGAGCGATGGCAGCTGGTGCCTTCATCCACCTCTAGCTCTGCAGCCAGATGGTGGTGGGACGTTTCAGGACATGGAAAGGAGCAGCCCTGAGCACGAGGGTCAGGTCTTGAAACCTCCCCGCGTGAGGTCCAGCTCCCATCTCCAGCTGCGACGTGTTGCTTATCCCACCTGCAATCCTCTGGACCTCAGCGTGCTCAGCAGTTCCCCACGAGAAGGGCATTTTCCTGCCTTTGCCTTGGGAGATTTCCTCATTTTTCCAGCACCACAACCCGCCTTGGAGCTGATAGCACAACGGGAAGATCCCATTGAGAAGTGTCTCTCAGCTTGAGCTTCTCCAGGCGAGTATCATTACCCCTTCCTCACTTGACACAGGGGTCTGCCAGGGCCAACAGGCTCTCCTACTTGATGGAGCAGCCTGCCACACTGCATAGTTTTCAGATTAGGACTTGACAGCACCTCCGAAAGCCAAAAAACATCATCTTGGGTGAAAACACTGCCTCAGTTTGGACGTGGGAAAAAAATGAGTGCTTCAACTGGTCTGCTTGAGGTTCACCTGCCCGTTTTCTTCTGGCCCAGGATGATGGAAACTCAAGGGAATCTCTGTAGGTCTTGGTGGATAGAGAGACTTTGAGAGGCTAAACATCGATAACTGAGAATAGCCTTTGAATTTTATATTTTATTTAATTCCTGCCAGTAAAATATTGCTTTTTAGCCTTGTTTGGGGCAATCAGGGCGCTGGCATCTTGCTTGGAGCGTGGCCCCCACGGACGTCTCCTTGCAAGGAATGAGCCAGGGCACTCCTGGGAATTGCAGGGTCATGAACAAGGAAATTAATTTTGCAATTCTGCTTTGTCTGTGCATTTTAAGCTCTATTAAGAGAACTTTAGAGCACGTGACCTCTGCTGATGTGGCCTCGGGGCTCTCCTCCCTAGACCTCTAACCCTTAGAACTTGCACATGGGCGTGAAGTCAACGTTGGCCGTGGCTTTTTTCCTGCTATTAACTGACTCCAACCAACTTTCTTGCCCTGGCTTCTTTTAGCAGTGCAATTAAAAGCAGGCGGAGGGAGCGCGGAGCATCTGCTGCTGCTTTCCTTGGATGCCCATGAGCTTCCCAGAGGGAAGAGGTGGTGGGTGCAACACCCGGGAGCTGCTGCTGGAGAAACTCCCCTCATCACCTCGAGGGGGGCAAATTCCAGGGAACCCTATATTTATTGCCCCATATTTATATTTATTGCCCCATATTTATATTTATTGCCCCATATTTATATTTATTGCCCTGTATTTTTTCTTTCTGTAGCTTGCTCCTTTCAAGCATCATCTCAGCCTTTAGGAATAAGAGATTTTGCAGCGTTTAATACCCGTCAAAGGCTGACGTTGTACGTGGGTATTTCTTTCCAAGATGGACATGTTGTAGCTGTTGCCACTTTTTCTTTTTTTTTTTTTTCCCTTTGGATCCAGGAAAAAAACAGCTTGCAACCCAGGGCAAAAAAAACCACCGTGCAGTTTGTTTCCTTATGTCTGCTCAAGAAAACGTTTGGGTTACGGCTGCGTGAAACGACGGCTTATAAAACAGGAATATTTGAAATTTGCAAATAGATAATTCAGTCTTAGGGGGACTCGGTAATTTTCCTTAGTCCTTGGGCAAAATAAATGAGCTGGTGAGACGCCGGGAGCTTATGAAACACGGAGGGTAGCGCGGGTCTAAACTAGATCCCTTCCCGTGGTGGCTCCGAGCGGTGCCTCTCCTTCGGCTGCGACACGAAATTACTTTTAATTCCTTTTGTTCCAATCCTCCTTACATAAACCCCGATGTGCCGGCGCAGCTGGGCTGCAGGAGGTCTCACGCTCGGGCTTTTGCTGCCGCCCTCTCATTAAACCTGCCCTAAACGTGCCCGGGAATCCTCTCGGGGAGACAAATTAGGGATTTTTTTCCCCGTTTTGCCGCTTGGCTTTTCAACGCCGCCGCGCGCGGTCCGGAGTGGGATTAGAGCGAGTGTCGCCCGAGCCGGGCTGCTTTTAATCTAGTTAGTTTAAGAAGCCCGAGGTGCCTGAAGCCCTCGCATCCTTTCTCCCCGGCTTTGCTGTGACAGGTTATTTCTGGCTGCGGGGACTTGGCCGCGTCTCGGCCCCGTTGCCTCTCGCTCGTGGCCTTGGGTTTGGCACGTGTGGATGGTCCCAACGCCTGCCTTGGAAGAGAGGGCATCAACAGGGAAGAGCTGGGGGGGCTTATTAAAACCTTACTAAAACCAACAGTTTGATTAAAACGGTGCAATTTTCCCATTTGAATTCTGCGTGCGCTTTTGTGCGGAGCTTCCTACAGTAAAACTGTGGTGGTGCTGTGGGTTTTAGTTGTGTTATTGGCTTTAGGAGGTAACTTTTGGTGCCCTCCTCCACCGGCGCTGTTTGAGCTTGCTCTGCAGCCCATGGGTTGCCTCTGTGTCTAGGTATTCACCACGAGGAAGAGCAGCAAAACGGAGGCTTTACGCTGGAAAAGTCTCCGCTTGGAGCTGTGCTGAAGCAGAGACACCTTCCTTGGAGCGCGTCCTGGCCCGAAGGTGCCTCCTGCAAGCACCCCAGATATCCCCATGGTTTTGTCCCCCATGAAGGTGCAAAGGTTGGCTGTGACCACATGCTCTTCTCCCCGCTTCTGGTCCGATCTTAAGAATAAAGAGGTGGTGTGGGAGCTTCAAGGCCTGTCCTAAGAGCAGGGAGCTTGGTCCTCCTGGTTAGGCACGGGGAGAGGTGCACGAGGAGCTCACGTTGGTGCTGGCCTTCAAGGAAACTGGGGTTTGCCATCAGTTCACCATGAAGGCAGCTTCCTCGTTTGGTGTTCTCGTCACGGCAATCTTAGCAGGTTATTCTGTAGCAATTTTGAGGGAAAATCAGGTTATAATGGTGGGCCATCCATTTATTGACTTCCTTCCTCTAGAGAACTCACACAGGAGATGTTTGAGCACTCCCTCCAGAGATGGTTGGAACAAGTTGGCCCCCTTTGGGGGGCCCTGCCAGAGAAAAAATGAGTTCCCTTCAAATTTATGGCTGCAAGGTGTCCAGGTAAAGCCAAGCAGGATGCAGGGCTGGTCCTGAGTTTCTTTTCCCCTTGCGTGGCCCAAACTATCTGCTTCTTGAAAGCCAGTGAGCTTCTGAACTCCCTTCCCCTTTCAAGCAAGACCTACTGACACAGAAGAAGGAAGCAGGACGACCTTCTCGTCTTCACCCCTGCCAGCTCGCAGAGGAGAATTGGGATGGATTTTCTCAGAGAGTCTCATGCACTTGGTATTCAGTGGAAAAGGCCTCCGTGATCACACTCCTGGGCACCCTCTTGGTGACGAATCGGAGCCGGTGAGCTTGGTGTTGTCCTCGAAATGTGTGTGTCCTGGCCAGGTTTCCTCCGAGCTGTGTCGGCTCTGTTGCCTTCTGCCCCCGATGAAGATCCACCGTCTCCTGGGTTTCTTTTCACCCGTTCACAGCAGGATTTCCAGGTGCTTCTGTGTGATTCCATGAAACCTGGGACATTGTTGTCCCTGCTGAAGCTGCACCGTCATCCTGGCAAGGTGCTCCCAGCTTTGCCCCACGTTCCTCTGGCCCTTGCAGATCTTCTTGGCCCTTCTCTAACCCTCCGCAAAATCCAGAATCCAGGCTGGATTCTGCTCCGCTGTTCCTGCTCTTCGGCAGCCACCCGGAGCATCTGCCTGCCTTTGATTTCAGGCAGCTCCTGAGTCCCAACGAGTGGAAAATTCCAACAAGCCTCTTCCCTTCCTCCCTTCCTGCAAGTTCTGCTGCTGCTCCAGATGTTTTCCTTGGAAATCCAGGAAGACAGAGCCACTTGGAAGGCAATTGTATAAGGTGAAGATCTTTATGTCTATTAGTCCTGCAAGGGCATCTGCCCAATCTTTGCCCCTCTCTCTTTAGCTTCTTCCTGCACCTGGCTTTCAGTGGTAGAGAAGCAACTGAGGGGGCGTGTGGTGCTTTGCTGTCTTTTAAACCATTCGTGTGGGTGATTTTTGCAGAGCAGGTAAATTCTCAATTTAAAAATTGCTCCTTTTTACCTTTAATAGCTAGCGTTTGACTAGTTGCACTAACATTATGGCAAGAAAGCTTTGTTTAAGCCGAAAGGATGGTCCATATAAATATATATATGTATATATTTATGTGTGTGCATATATATATATGTTTATAGGCATTTATTTACCTTAGCCTCACAGAAATAAGGTATCAGGAAGCATCACTCTGGGAGGAAACTCTCAAGAACTATCCCCTTAATAGAGCATGTCCTTTATAAGCTGTTTTTTCTGCTTTTCTTGAAGTATTTCCATACCCACATCACTGCACTGATCACATCCTAGCCTTCAACTTGCCTGCTTTCCATTCCTGCCAAGCTAAACCTTTGCAGCAGGGCCATGAGGACAGCTAGATCCAGTCTGCAGATTAGGCGGCGTCTGCTGGTGTTAACGCTCAGGTCTGAGGTGTGGAAGCACAGAAGTGCACACAGGGACAGGGATCCACCACAAATTATAGCTGCTGGACAGGTAAGTGGTTTTTCTTTGCTTCTTGAAAGAACCTGGCAGGGCTATTTCAGACTGTCCTCTTTCAAGAGTACCAGCTTGAAATATCGAGCCTGGTGGTGCCATTTGCAGTGTCAAAACCACATTATTTTCTGGTTTGGCTCTTTCTTTCCCATTGCAAACGACGTGTTTGTGCACCCCAATTCCTGCTGCATCCGAGCTGGGTTTGCTGAGGGCTTCTGGGCTTCCGATTTGAAGCTCTCAGCGCCAGGATGCAGCTCCATCCCGTGTGCCCCATGCGAGACAAGCTGAGCGCAGCTGCCCGTAGCAGGCCCATCTGGCCACGCTCCGGTCTCCAGTGACAGGATTTATGGTCCTGCCCGTGTTGGCATGGAGATCTTCAGGGATGGAGGAACTTCCGAACGTGAGGAGCGCTTTGGACCAACACAACCCCATGCCAAGCTTTCCTCGGATGATACCTGGATGTGGATCTCTCCTCCTTGCAGGGATGTGGGAGATGGTCACTAGTGGTCACCTAAGCTGGCGTTCTTTGGGGATGATAGGAGTTGATCCCTGTTTCCTGCATCCCCAAGGATCTGCCTGCCGCTTGCTGCAGTTACCCAGAGCTGCTTTGCTTGCAGCAGGACCATACTGTAATTTCCTCTTGTATTGTAGGCACCGGGGCCGTTTTAACTCTATTTATTTATTTATTTCCTTCTTCCTTTCCTCCTTTTCCTAAAAATACCAGCTGGTTTTCTCTTGGCATGTGATTATTGCCTCTTTTCTTTCAGTAGTACTTTTCTGGGGCATTTTTATATGCCTGAAACGAGTGTTGTTTCTCATTGCAGGATGAGTTCGGTTGACTCGAGCTGTCACCGAGATGGGTAATGATACATTTTGGGGTGTTGTTGCATCAGCTTTTAATTTTGGAGCATGGGTGAAATCCATCCAGAAGAGAGCCCTGCATCCTTCCCAGCTTGATTAATAGGAAAACACAAGAGTTTTTCTGCCAGGGCTTTGTAGGCGCACGGGAAGCCATAGGTCAAGCACTGGGAATGCTCTCGGAGCAAGACCCTTTTCCACCAACAAGCCGCTTGGAGGCTGGGAATACACCCACCACAGATGTATGGTTGATGAAAGCCCTCCAGATCCTCCACTGCATCAAGGGGAAAGCTCAAAAGGGAGCCTTGCAAAAACCCACCCCTGTGTGCATCTCTTTTTGGGGAGGAAAGACATCCAGAAGCCAGGCAGGAGGCCAGGCTGCCTCCGCTCCCGCGTCTGAATCGCTTTACAGATGTGTTCGTCCCAAAATAGCCTCATGGTGTATTTTGGGTTGAACAGTCTATATTCGCTGATGAGCGTTAAATTGCCATTTTCTGACAATTGTCCTCAATTACTTCCAAACCTCTTTGCAGAGCAGTGCGATCTCCTTTCGAGCCCATCGCCATGCAGGGCGATCGCTGTCTTGTGCCCCGTGCTCAAGGCTCGACCTTGGGTTCTGTCTGTCACCGTGTTACAAGACATCACTTCAAGAGAGCCTTGTCAAGGTTGTCTTTTTTTTTTTTTTCTTTTCTTTCGTGTTCACTTTTAGCTTAGAATAAATTTTAGTAGCTCAGCACATTTATCCCTTCATTATTCACCTCCTTTCCAAGCCACTTATGAATATACCCTAGTTATCCCATTGCAGTAAAATGCTGCTCGTGAAAAAGGGACCGTCTCCCTGCAGCCGTGGCTCTCTGCATCTTAATCCGTTGATAATCCCTAATAAAGGCTCCTCTCTGATGAGGTTTTGCTCCTCCTTTTCCCCTTTCTCTCTCCATAAGAGCCGCCAGCGAGGGACGGCATCAAACGCTGCCTGCACATGGAAGTGCCCTTCTCAAGTTGACCATCCTCAATTGCTTGGCTCACTGGCCACTTCAGAAACAGCCCTCAGATCTGCAAGGTGTGACCTAAGGAGAGCTTGTTGGCTCCATCCTGATGTCCATTCCCCTGGGCTCCTGCTCGTTCGCTGCTTTTATTCCCCTTTGATCTATTTGCCAGGTACAAGCGGCAGCCTTGCCTTGCAGATCCTTCCTCAAGCCCTTCCAAAGACTGATTTTACACTCGGCCCTTTCCAGTTCTCTGATCCTGCAGCCAGTTTCAGCAAAGGGTTGTGTCTCCTGCTCGTCGTTTAGCAGTTCTGCATTGGATTTCCTGAAGAAAACCTAGGTGGGCACTGTTGAGTCCTAGCGATTTTTTTCATTGATATTTTCTGCCTCCTCTAATATTTCATTTGCTGATTCATTCCCTGAAACAATTTTTCAGATAAATCCCGTATCTGAAACAGTCTTGGTGTGGGAACCTTCATAAATTTCTCCTTAGGAAACAGCCTTGTGAAGGCTGGATTTCTTTTCAGTTACACTCTTGCATTTCTGTTGCATCTCAATCGAGTGATTTGCTGGCAGTTTGCCCATTTCCAAAGTTTCTCCTCAACTGGAAGCAATTTTGTGATTTTGGAAGGATTTCTCTTTGCTTCTGCAACCCTCTTTGCTCTAATCTTTAATTATGTTGACGTTCCGTGGTCATGTCTTAGAGCATTTTTTGATAGTGTATGGTTTCCCTGAGGCTCTAACGGAGTAGCAGAAATAACACGGAAACTTTAGTTCCTTTCCCTCTCAGCTGCTGCTTTTAATTTATTTTCAACAAACTTTCTCACTCTTCCTGTAATTTGTTTTGCCTTTAAAACTAAATATCACGAATGTCACCGTTACTGAGTGGTTTTTTTCCCCCCAATCATTTATTGCCTATTAAAACAGACCCTGTGCATGTCTTAGGACCAAATCAAGAGCGGATCCTCCTCTCCTGCATTGGATCGAGCTGCATCTAAGGACCAGTTAACAATATAAGCTGGTGCTTAAAGTCAGAGAGGCTTCTTGAGGCTGTAAATAATCCATAATTTTAGAAGGAAGCCTTTCACAAACGGTGGGATACATTTAGTAGGAATGGGATCGATGAGTTGGGTGTCAGCCCCATCTTGGCAGTCGGTGCTGGGGACATTTATCCCCATTCGAGCTGCTCTTCCAGCCCGCTCGCTGCTGTGGTAGTCGCAGGGCCGTCTCTCACTTCATGGCAGGGCTCTCTGTCATCTCCCAAGCCACGGCCATATTTTGCGAGAGAAAAGGCTGAAGCTCTGCAAGCAGAAGCCAACCCGAGCCTGCAGCAGAGCACAGTCATGCCCTGTAGCTCAGCGCTTGTCTGAATCACTGTGGCGCTTGGTGTGGTCACGGCGTGGGTCATGATGAGTCAACGGGGATGTCGGAACCGAGGGCTTTGCTTTAGGGGCTGCTGCGTGTCCCAGCGTTCCCCAGATATGTCCTTTCTGCCTTGGGTGGAAGTCCATGGTGCTGAGTTTTTAACCGTCCTCCACGTTGGCTGTTTCCTTGGCATCAGCAGCATGGGTGTCTGTTGCCTCCTGTCTTTTCTCAGCCTCCTCCAAGGCTCTGGAGGTCATTTCTTGTGCGTTGGGGATCTCCGAAGCGCTGTCAATAAAGCACTGACCTTGTGACTCCTGTCAGTCATGGGAAGAGCTACATCTCCTGGTTGTGTTGTGTCTTCTAGTTGCTTTATAAGAGTCAGGATGGACACAGGCGCGGGATCAGAGATCCGATGGGCCTTTTCCTTGACTTTGTCAAAGGACAAAGACTTGTCAAGTCTTTGTTGACTTGACTTGTCAAAGTCAAGTCTTTGTTGACTTGGCTTTTCCTTGACTGCCCCAGGACTAGAGGAGAAACCCGGGGCTTCTCCTCTGCATCTGTGTCCTCCTGCCTTTCATTATCCACCTTTACTGCTGCCTTGGAGCTGTCGGCATTGTGTGCCAAGCAGCAGCTTCTACTGGAGCTCTGGGAGGTTTAAATGTGGTGTTTTGCTATCGCAGAGGAACCAGATATGCCTCGATGCCAAGGAAGAATGGCTATTAGGGACCCTACTTATACCTGAGAGATTTTAATGCTTTGAAGTTCGAGATTGCAGATGTTCTTAGTGAGCAGTTATGTCGCTTTGCGGTGGGGCTGGTCTGAATCTTTCAGCCTTCAACGTGCCTGCTTCTGTAAAGCAGATCAGCCATCTCAGAGGAAAACCCTTTGATACAGAGCAAGTGAAGATCGTTACCTGCCCTTTGAGCTGCCCGTGGCTCGGAGGGTCTACGCTGAAGTCCTGCCAAAAATAACTGCTCGGTTCAAGGGGAAGAGGAGCTGTACGTGGTCCTTTGCTTGGCAACTTTCTGTCTTGCTCAAGGGGAATATGCAGAAGTCTCCTCTGAGCTGGAATCAGATCTTGGAGTTCATAGGGGCTGCATTGGTCCGCAGGGATTGCTTGCCTTGGATTCAGTCACAGCTGCTAAAGAAACTCCTTATAAAAAGCAGTTTTGTCCTATCACAACCCCATTTTTGGAGGAAACTTCCTTTCGGCTTCCCTTTTCAGCCCAGGAATCCATTGCAATGTCCCCACAGCTTTGGTTCCCTGGGAAGACACCTCTGAAGCCTCCAGGAGCCACAGAGCACGTGGCTGCTCAGCAGGAGGCCCCGGGCTCTGCCCTCCTTGGACACTGCCCAAACTTCCTTCCCTTTCAAAGCCTGGGTGTTGGATGTCCCTTGAGGCTGCAACGTGTCTGATAATCTGTGCTAAGCATCATTTTAATTAAAGCAAGAAAAGCGCTCATCAAGCACGTGGTGTTGGCCAAGCTTCTGCACATGATGTTCTGTGAGGGTTTTCTTCAACGCTCCCTCACAGTTTCTGGTCACCACTTCATGTTTTCATTCTCACGGTCTTTACTAACCCTTTAGGGTATGAAAACTGTAACCCAGTAGAAACTGAGCTTCAGTTTCACGGCAAGCCCTCATTTTAAACCATTTAAGATACATATTCCTAGCACGGATATCACTGTAATTGAGTAGGGCTTGTGTTTAAGCAGATGCTGATTTTTAGTTCCTTAGGGTTTTTTTTTTTAAATTATTTTTTTGGGTTTGTGTGTGTGAAAGCAGTGAGTAACAGAAAATTCTCTATGAGCTCAGAAACTCATCCCATTCCCATCTAACATTGGGAACTAACATTCCCAAGTTGTGTGGAGGCCTCAGTATTGCCGGTATGAAGCTCCCAGTGCCCACAGATGAAACTGGAGACCCTCCATGCCAGACAGCTCTTTTTCCCTTCATTTATTAAGAGCCCCCTGGCCCTATTTTCTAGACTACCTCAGTAACAGGCAGAACGTCCCAGCTAATATCCGACATTTCCCCGCCATGGTTCCCACGCCGAGTCATCACCTTTCAAAGTCACCTTCTCTAAGTCGCAAGCGACCCCAAAATGGGGCCGCGTTGACCCGGAGCGCGGCTCCCCTCTGCCTTAGCTGCCTGCTTTCCCTGAACTGCTTGTGTTCAATGATCCCTCAAGTCAGTCATGTGAATGTGCACATCAGGTTGCAGTCAAACCAAGTAGGTCAACCGCGCGCTCCCAACGGAACAGCCCGGATCCGCGCTCGTAGCTCAAGCCTCCGTCTTTGGGGTAGAGCCATCTCAGCATTCCCTCTTTTTCTCTTCCTTATATGTTCCTCCGTGTTCCTATAGGTTCCTCTGTGTTCCCATCACCTTGATTTTTAAGTGAATCAGCCCTCATTCGTCTGTCTTTCTTCCCCCCTCCCTGCTTCTCCTCTTATTTTTGATAGAGATCCAGAACTTGGGAGGCCTCTTCTCGGGATTAATTCCGCTCCTCTTGCAAAAGCCAGAGCTGGGCTCATGCTTTGCGCAGTGATGCTCATGGTGCCCCTTTTAGATGCCAAGAGGTAGCAATTGAATCCAGTGCCCAGAGAGTGGGAGACTTATTTAAATACCCACCAGGCTGTTGGCACCTCTTGGGGTCTCCGGGGCTCTGGGTTTGGGTCCTATCTATAGAAAAAAAATGTGGTATTGGCTCTGAACCTATTTTAATAACATTTAGTAAAGATTCCCATGTATTGTACATCTCAAGCTAAGAATTTGCTTTTTTGTATATATATTTTTTTATATATATAAACACACACATGTATGTCCAATGCTTAAAGGACTGGGAGAGAAATTTCCCAATTGCTCTGCTTGGTGTCCCGTCAGAGGCAGTTTGCAAACTGGAACGGGTTTTAGAAAGCCCAAAGAAAATTCACCTTATTTCAACCATTTGCACGACTGTTTATCGATAAAGCATTAATAAATGGGCTATAATAAATGGAAATTTTGAGAGTTTTGTTGTTAATAAGCCTAGTCAGATGCATCTGGAATTTTTTCTTTTCTTGGACAAAATTAAAACTGTTGACAAATGTGAGCGTGTTGATGGGTGTTTGGATTTCCACGGTGATGTTTGACTTGGTACCACGTAACGCTCCGATTAAACCCATTAGGAGCCTGCAAAATCAATAGAGCTCCGAGGAGACGGCTGCAATTGGGCCTCGTAGCGACATCTCCATTAAACCTTCAGCCAGCAATCCTGGTGGCAATTCCTTTGGGACTGGTTTGCAGCCCAGTGCTCGTAATATTTTCCTCAGCGCTTCAGAAGGCCGTGGGAGGGGATAAAAAATAAGGGCGATATTGGACAAGCTGAAGCTCCCTTCCTCTTTTTCCCTGAGGAATCATTCCCGAGGCAAGACAGACGGATCTCGGATGCCCTGCTGCTGTTTCGAGGGAGCTCCCGGCTCTGTATTGGATCGGGGATGTAGTGAACTCGTCTCCTTGTGGTGTGACACTTCCCTTCTGTGGAGCCCATGCTAGCAGCAAAAAAGAAGATGATGCTACTCACAGATTGCTAAATATTTGATCTATAAATAGTGGCCATAAGTTTATTTTTTTTCCATCTTTCCCTCTGCTAGGGAGCAAACTATTCAGCAAAAATTCAGCAGCTAGCGTTTGGCTAGAGCTGTTTTGGAGCAGCAAGTTCCTACATTGAGGGAACCTTTCCTCCCCTATAAATCGGGAATAAAAAGACGACGTTTTGACATTTGCATTGGAATAGCAGCCCTGCCGTGGCAAATGAGGGATTTGCATGCATGCGTATTAATCATTTTGGAAGATTTTATTGCACTGTTCACTTGCTGCATCATGGGTATCTCATTCATTCCGGTATATAAATACACTGGATTTATATGAATTAAAGAGAAAAGATGCTTTTTGCCTTGGGATTGTATAGCTTGTGTGTGAGAGGACCTGAATTCCCATCTAGGCTGCATCAGCGCCGATGTCGAACATTTCACGTTGCAGTGATTTTGCTGCTGTCGGTATCAGAAGGCAGATCTTAATTCTAAATTTAACGACGTTACATTTGCCGGGGTCATTCCAGCTCAGCAGGGCTCACTCAGCAGCGAACGCTGGAAATAATTTGGAGCCGGAAAATGGATAAGGAGAAACGGTGACGGTTGAAATCATTTACAATTGAGAAAAAAAAAAAAAAAAGATGGGGAGAGGAAAAAAGCAGAGGAAATGATACGCCTGGCAAGGTCTGTCTGCTGCCTGTTATGGCAAGAAAGGGAAAGAATATCCCATGAAATTGGAAAGTGGCAAGTGCTATACTTAGGAAAAGACGTCCACACTAGGTGATATTTTGGGCTCATGAATTCAAGTGGATGTAAAAGGAGCGATACCTACATGGATAACTCTGCTATTTGGTAGGAACAGAAAATATTGCAAATTAATCGAGGGGCAGGAAGGCCACCGAGCAACGTCCGAGGGCTGGAAGCCGAGTGCAGCCACCCTGCTGCTGCCCTCCCTCGTTTCCGTTCCTCTCTCCTGGTTTTATTGTGTGATTCCTCCTTCGGAATCCGTTTTTCCACCGGGGCCTGCGGAGTATTCCCAAAGTGCTATTTTAATATTTATTTTCCTGGTGTGTTGCTATTACCGTGGGCAACGTGCACTTTGAATTTCATTAGTTTTATGCATTTAAGTTCCCCCTTTTTAAACCTTCAGAAGGTCAGACCCTGCTTGGGTAAGTCAACAATTTATTAAAGTTGGGATTCTGAGTCATAGTTTCCTTAAACAGCGGTAGGTCGCAGGTTGTGAGGACACGAGGAGGGGGTAAAAATGCAAGTTCCTTGGATTATTCGATTGCCTGAAATTCTATAACACAAGTTTCCTCCATTGCAAGTCCTTTCTTATGAACCTGGGCCCTGTGAGGAAACATTCTACTGCACGTCCATCTTCAACGAGATGAGAAGTTAGTGTTGTGTTCTCCAGCCAAACGGGAAGAATCTAAGAACCATATTCCGTTCTGAAGCTGTTGGCTGAGAGTTTGGGCTGAAATCTAGAACATTCTTCAGCAATGTGGGGTATTGAGCATCAGAGATGTAGAAACTAGAGCATGGGAGGCTGCAGAGCCATGAGACTTGGTGGCCTCTGAGAGTTTCTTGTGGGAAGGAGGGAGGTTGTAGGCCCATGGTGGTAACGGCTGGGAAAGAATCACATCAGAGCCTTGATTTCACAAAGGATTTATTTAAAAGTAAAAAAAATATCTTAAGCTTTGGGCACCTGAAGCTTGTTTTAGGACCAGCTAAGCATTGGCATAGCATGGAAGAGCTTTCAGGTGGGAGGCAACCAGCTCCTTCACCCTCCCCTTCCAGCTGCTTTCACCCAGTGGAGGTCAATGACTGGATAACACAGAGCTCCTCTGCATTCCCTTCTAATTTACCCCAGCTGGGGCTCATTGGAGAAACAACTAATTAGCACAAAGTTAAGGCCAGCCTTAACTGGGGCTTGCACTGATAGACAAGCGTGACCACTTCCTTAGCTGTGTTGAGGGGGTTTGAGGCTTCTGTGGGTGCTTTTCTTCACCAGCTTTAGCAGTTTTCAGCCTTTTTGCTCTGCAGAATTGCATAAAAGTAGGTTGTGAGGTGCTGCCTAAGTGGGTGTTGGCTGCTTTTCCACGGAAAGGGCCCTGCCATCAGTTCTTCTTTAAATCAAAGTTACTTCTGCCTCTTAACACAGCAGTTTGTGTTGGCAAGGCGTCATCTGGAGCCCTTGGCTGGCAGGAGGCTCCTCCACCGTCTCCTTCCCGTCCTATTTGCAGGGAAACTTTCCGACCGCGGTTCCGGGTGCGCGGAATCACTCGATTAAATCTCTGCTGCCGAGTTACATAAGAGAGAGTTTAAATTGCTGGAAATGGTGCCGCGTTTCGTGAGGTAAAGCGACGCCTTGACTTTCATCTCTTTGAATAATTTTTCTTTTTTTTGTAAAATATTTGTTGCTGTGCCTATAGACCGACCCGGGGCTTCAGAAAGGGGGTGTGCTGTGTTTAGAGATACCGCGTTTTCAGCGCGGATGACTTAAATATCATAAATGTTGCCTTAATAAACAGACATATTTATTTTCATTACAGCACCCCGAGAAGACCAGACCAACTGGACCACCTGGCTGGCCAGAGACCAGCCTCTCCCTCCGTCCCGCAGGCCGCCCAGGGCTCGGAAAGCGCCAGAGAGATGAGGAGCCGCGGGCAGGCCGGCCCGCAGGCCGACGGGCCCCGCAGGACGCTGCAGGTGGACGGCAGGAGCCAGAGAGCGGGACGGTCTCCGTCGGCGTCGCCCGAGCGGGGCAGCACCCCTACCTCACCTTACTCCGTTCCTCAAATCGCCCCGCTTCCGAGCAGCACCCTCTGTCCCATATGCAAGACCACGGAGCTGCTCTCCTCGCCCCATCAGCCAAACTTCAACGCCTGCACGCAGTGTCACAACAAGGTCTGCAACCAGTGTGGATTCAACCCCAACCCGCATCTTACTGAGGTAATGGCTCCTTGTCCTCCAGCGCCTTCCTTCTCCGGCGTGCTCGGTCTCGGCATTGGTGGTGGAATCGCTGTAATGTTAAATCTTTAAGGAGTAATGAAGGATGTTATCTCTCGTATGAGGAGAGCCTCAGTGAGTTGGGCCTCTTCAATTTGGAGAAGAGAAGACTGAGAGAGGATCTGATGAATATGTCTAAGTTCATGAAGGGAGAATGTAGGGAGGAAGGGGCCAAGCTCTTCTCAGTGGTGGCCACTGACAGGACAAGGGGAAATGGGTGTAAGTTGAAACACAGGAGGTTCCATCTCCAGGTGAGGAGGAACTTCTGCACTGTGAGGGTGACAGCCCTGGGAGGCTGTGGAGTCTCCTCTGGAGGTCTCCCAAACCCACCCGGATGCCACCCTGTGCTCTGGGTGTCCCTGCTGGAGCAGGAAGGTTGGACTAGATCATCTCTAGAGGTTCCTTCTAACTTCAGCCATTCTGTGACATGGTCAGGCTGGTGTTTTGAGGAAGCCTTATGAGTTGATGGAGAAGAGCATTGAGGGAACGTTGTGTGGTCTGCAAGCTTGGAGTGAATAATTTGGTTGAGGTTAAGGTCCATCTCTGTGGAGGTGCCCTGACGTGGAAGGCCTTGACAGCAGTGGGAGCTGAATGGAGCGTCGGTGTCGAGCGCTTTGGGCTCTGAGTCATCCCAAGGGATTATTTTTCGCGGTGAATGAATTTCTGGCAGTGCTGGGAACTGATATTTTCTTCAGGCTCAGTGGCAGGAGATAAGTGAGAATAATTGTTTGCAAGATGATGCCTGCTTGTAAAGTGTTTCACTCCAAGTGTCGGATGTGGGATGTGTAAAATACATGCATGAGCTTCCCGGGGGCAGAGCTGACAGCGCTGAGGGCTGCTTGGTGTGTGGGATTCCTCAATCACTCGCGCGGGCTCCTCCGCAACATTTTGCTCTCTGCATGCATGTGAGCTACAGGTGCAGAGGAGCAGGCGTGGAGGCACTGTTTGTAGCTATTTTTTTACTTAATTTTATTTATTGATTGATTTGGCAGTTTCTAAATACTGCTGTTTGAGAGAGACTCCTGATATACAGTATTTTTATTTTGGAGAAAGGCAAGTTGGGATCACTATGCCTTACTATACCAAGAACATTATAGTAATGAACTAGCTGAGTGTTGCCTTATATCTACCTCCATGAAAATCATTAATAGATCTCAGATCTAAACAAAAGGCTTCTGCTCTTCAGAAGCTGCTAAATTTCCTTTGTTCAATAGATTTTCTTTTTCAGCTTACAGAAGTTATTAGGATAAATACCCGATGTTTTGTTATGTTCAAAATAAAATAGTCAAGAAGCTAAGCAAGACCACTGGTTGTGACTTGGAGGGAAGACTTGGACTTAGAGGTGACGCAGTGGGAATACAAAGCTGAGGGAATTGGTGCTGTCAAAGACTAAGGAACAGCAGTTTTGGTTTGATTTGGAGTAGCCAAGGAAATGTGAGGGGAATATCACTGCCCTGTGCCTTGAGATGTTGGAAGAACTTGGAGATTTGGAAGAACTGGAAGGCTAAAAAGACTAAAGACTAAGAAGTGTTCTTTTTAGTTAGTCATGGGTGCACAGATCCTGGTGCCATTTCTAGCTTGTCGGTGCCAAATTTGTGGGCAGGCTCGAGGCAATCTACAGCAAGAGGCAGGAAACTAGGATGAGTTTGGGAACAGAAGGTAGGTAAAAGTCTTCCTTGGAGGCCAAAATTCAGGTGCAGATAAGGAAAAGGCATGGATCACTTTTTCTGTTTCACTCGTTAAAAGTCTTGCTGTTTTTGTTGTTGAACATGTTGAACAACCAACCTGCTGAGAAACAGCAAGTAGGCAAAAAATAGTTTCTGATTATCCTATTTATGCTTTTACCCACTAGATAAAACATTCTGGGCAAGATCATGCTAGCACACTTGCCTGTATCCCAAATCTTTCTAACAGATCCTTTTGCTAAAAACTGTGTGTGGTTTCTTCTTAGCACGTGTGGGTCCTGTTGTCGTTCTTACTTCAACGAACCATTTTGTCTCCTTTAGCGTAGTAGCTAAATTTTGTGAATGTGGAGGTTTTTTTGAACATCAAGTCCAACTAACTTGACCTAGGACAGAAAAAGACAATTCTCTTGTGCAGAGTTTAGTACGTGTTTCAACAGCAGGCAACCTTCAACACCCTTAGGACTTCTAAGTAGGTCATTGGGGAAGTGGGGGTGGAAAGTAGTTGTCCAATGGAAGTTGGAGGTGTTTGCATCACGCTTTGATGTCCTATATACTGCAATGAAAATAGCCATGCTTGCTTAAATGTGGCTTTTCTTAATTATTATTATGTTTGCTTGTGTTGTGTAGGTAGAATTTGGCTGAAGCAGGCTGGTGGCCCTAAGAAAGGGTCACGGGGAGGCAGCTAGGGTCTTTATATGGTTGTTCCCCTTGCTGGTAGTGCAAGGACAGACATTCAAACCTCTGTGATTGTTGGGATAGAGTCATAGAGGCCAAGTCCTGGAGAAAGGAGTTCCCCAGAGACGACCACTTTTCTTGGAAGAAGAAAAGATGTTGTTTTGGCATGTGTGCAATACAGATAACCAATGAGGCTGTTGAGAGCAGCTTTGAAAGGGATATCTCGGCTCAGCTCAGCGTTACTGCTTGGATCCACGTGCCGTTGGGTCAGCGTTGCAGAGTGCTCTATAGCACTGATACTCTATCCTGCGCTCTGCCCGCGCGCTCTCCCTAGAGAGCGATAGGATGCCTCATCCAGGAGATGTCATTTGAGCCCCTCTTGAGCAATGAGCCAGGGTACGTCATCCTTGACCTGAAACCCTTCAGTTTGTGGGTTTTTTTCCTCCTCCTTGCAGATTTTTTTCCTGCTTTGCTGCCTATAACCTCTGTCCTCCTGGGCATCTGCTGTTTGCAACTTCCTCGCCGTGATATCTTCTGACTAGCTAGCTGCGAGTTGTGTTTTTCTCAGATGACCATAGGCTTGTAGGAGAAGTCAAGCAATGACCTCTGGAGGTCACCTAGCCCGAACCCTGCTCCGAGCAGAGATTGGACCAGGTCATCCGGTTGTTTATCCAGGCGAGTCTTGGAAGCCTCCAAAGACGGAGCCTACACAATGTCCTGGGGCAACCTGCTCTGCTGCCTGACTGTCCTCATGGGCAGAAAGTTTTCCCTTCCCTCCAATCAATCTTAAGCTCAGAAGCTGCTTTGAGGACGCTGTGCTGTATTTTGGATGAGATGCCATCCATGGTGGTTTTCCATTTGCGCTTCCTCCTGCATGTAATTTCGAGCAAATGGTTGACACTTCTGCTTTGTGGTTGTGATAAAGGCGCTTTTCTAACTTCTCCTTCTGCCTTCAAGGTTATTTGGCAGGATTCAATGATGGTAATCTCAAATTTCATAGAGAAAGAAAACGAAAACTGTGCTTTATGTAGCACATCTTCAGTACAATCTTTGGGAACATCAGAAACTGAGTGCAGTGAGATGGGAACAGCACTATTTGTTTGACGTGATGTATCCACGTGCGTTCATTTCTGAGGCCCTTTTGACAGCCCATTTTTGAAAATAAGTTTACATAAGCATGATGCGTGTGCGTCTATGAAAATGTAGGGGATTAGCAGTCCATCCTGTCACCTAAAAAGCCCCCAGCAGACTTTTTCAGAGGAAAAGTTCAGGAAAAACCTACAGCGATGGTTATGGAATAACCACCCCCCAGCAAAACACCTTCATTTTATATTTAGATGATATCTTAGTTCAGAAAAAGGCACATTTCTTTAAGAGAACGTTGTCTTGTATTTCCATCTTTCTTCATGTGGCTTGATGGTGATTTTTGTCTCAACGGCAGCTCCTGACTGAGTCGTGGGCCTCCATGGTGTCCTCCATGTTTGAATATTTGTTCTGGTTTTTCAAGACCAGTCAAGCAAAACTTCCTCTGTCTGGGTCGTTCAATATTTTATATGTATCTAACCAAATTCTCCTCTTCTGTTGAGGTCTTCTCCAAGCACTCCCATGGTGTCCCACTTCATTGTGTGGCTCGGGAGCGAGGTTTCTCAGAAGCTTTCTTGGTTGTTGCCTTGTTTCTGAAGGTCAGCGTTCTTGTTAGAGAAATTTAAGTAAAGGGAAATTTGGAGCAGGGAGCTATCGTGGCGTTTCTAAAGTCTAGGCCTGAAAACAGAAGAAATCCCAAAACAGGGGTAGAGCTGACTAGTTTACTTCCACCCCTACTTATAAGGGAAGCTTTTGAACGGAAACCTATTATTTTAAACGCAATAGTGCACTCTTAATGCTCTCGTGGGCTTTTTAATTTCTCATTAAAACTTTATTTCTGGTTTTCCTGGGTGCTGACTCTGGGCTTCTTTGGGTTTTTGACAGGCTCTTCTCTCGGTCCTCACTAGCGACGCTGTTATCGCCTCTGTGGGTGAATAGCCGAGTTCCAAGCCAGTACAATAGGTTTAAAAAAATCCTCTTTTTAGACATCTTTTGCTTTGTAATGGTGCTCCTGTGGCTTTTGACTGATCCAGCAACACACTCATCTGATTGGATTTGCTCCGTTTGCTATAATAAGGAGCAACCTGCTGGCATCTCTTTTTGGTTCCCATTGGGTTTTGAAATGCTGCAGCATATTGCTAATTCCAGAAATTAACTTCTCCTTCAGCTAGTTCTTATTATTCCTTGTTGTCGCTTCTTTAATTCCTTTCCTCCCCATCCCAAAGGATAGAATTTCTTAAATCTGGGCCTCGATTGTAATCGAAGCGTTAGCTTGGCGCAGCATTAAAGGCCGTGCTTTAGCTTGGCCTGAAAGGATGCTGAAAATGTCTGCCTGCTCTAATAGATTTCTTTGGAACCCTTTTGGGTTAATAGAAAATCTGCATTTTCTCCCTTGCTTTTCAATCTGTCTATATTTAAACTTGCTCATCAGGTGCAGTGAGGCAGTTTGTGTGTTCAAATGCACTCAGCATTTTTTCTTTTCCTGTTTGAAAGGAATGTCTTGTCTTTTATATTTTATATATATAATATAAATAAATATGTTCTTCCCCAGATTCCTTTCTCTCCAAAGCCCCTGCTTCTGTCCCCAAGCCATTTTGAGTGCCTTCACCCCCATATCAAACAGCGATAGCATCTGCAGGCAGCCAGCTTAATTAAACTTCACTTCTGATCTCAGCTTCCACTCTTCTAGGAAGATTGAAGAGATACATCGCATTTTATGCACTGTGAATATTTGAAAATAATATTAAAAGTGCTTGAGCAAAGCATCCTTGCAATAAAATACGCCTTGCTGTAGTTTTCTTTTTAAATGCCTTAATTAAGGCTGTGTATTTAGTTATGATCTTTCTTTTTTTTATGGTTGTGTAGTAAGGGAAAGCCCTCACGTTGTGCTTCTGATGCTGCTGGGTGGCTTATGAAGGATGTGGAGACCATCTAGGCTCGGCCCTGTAGGCCCCAGGCTCGGCCCTGTAGGCCCCAGGCTCGGCCCTGTAGGCCCCAGGCTCGGCCCTGTAGGCCCTCCACATTCAGCTTTGGCCACGTAACTCACAGGTGGAAACACTGAAACATCCCTTCTGTTTTGGGGACACTTTTAAGAGGTGTCGGTAGCTTTAGATAACGGGTAGTCAACGGAATCGTGGCAAGAAAATTTGGATAAACAAGTGGCATAAAGAAAAAGGACTTTGGGGAGGCGGAGGAGTGGAAGGATGTTCACCACAGTCGCTCTGGTGGCAGGATTTCTGCCAGAAGAAGAGGATTTGCCACCCTTAGAGGCATGGCATCAGTCCAAAACCATCTCCAGCCTAATTTTACCCAGATTAGCAGGGCCTGCGAGCAGAATCCTGTGCATTTATTTACTAAATGATTAAAAATACATAAAGCCCAACTGTCACATAAACTGTCAAATTCCTCACTCTTGCCTGCTGCTCTTTCTAGAGCCGATTTGTCATTGGGTTCCCGGGATGAGTTTTGTACCTGGCGTGCTTTTAGGGTCAGAACTCTTAGTAAGACCTGACGTTGTTGTGACTCATAAAGAAGCCCGAATTTTGGACTTCCAGAGGCTTTGGGTTGATTAGTCACTGTAGTGACCACCAGCTTTGTGAACCTGGAAGGAAGCCTTGTAGTGAGAATACAAGGGAAATTATCATTTTTTGGTGAAAATGAGGGCCAACAAAGGCTTCAAGCTCAGCTGTCTTTGGCTGCTGTCTCCCCAGTCATTCAACTTTTGAACATTTACAGGTCTCTAACCACTGCTGTGTAAATGTAGGCAAAATCCCTCTTGACTTCTGTGAGGCTGGAATTTTACCCTGGAGTCTAATATAGGCTGATAGGATTTTGTGGGAAGCGGTTGGCTATACGTATGCTGTGGCTTTCTCATTAACTTGTGGGCTCCTGGAGTCATTAAATCAAAGCATGGATGGTTTCCATAATGGATGTGGCTTCAAGCCACGTTTTCAGACCAAAAGTATCCTGACACATGGCCTGGTTTTTGGTATATGTTATTAGCAAAGCTGGACGTTTCTGGTGCTTTGCTTGTAAGGAGAGGCTCCCGGTGAAAGTTGTGGTTCATCCTACTTGACCTGCACGCTCTGAAGCAATCAAGGAGCTGAGCACAGGAGTAATGGATGGAGAAAGGCGAATATATGAGTTGCTTATAGACAATTAAATATGACTTTATGAGGGATTTAATCTCTCCTGCCTCTACCCTTTTTAAACAGCCCAAATGGGTCATTCTCCTTATTGATCCTTCATTAAGGAGCAAACCAAGCAAGCACTTTGGAAGACCTGGAACTTCCTCCTGCTTTGAAGTGCTCGGCGTTTTAAGCCACCTTCTAACTACTATGAATTTGTAAGCAGCAGGTGATGGATTACAAGACAAGGGACTTCTCAGTCCTCCACTGGTGCTGATGGTGCCAGGCAAGCTCTGCGATGCTGCATCAGGCCGAGGAGGCTGGTGGTGACTCCAGGGCTGGTGCCTCCTTTGTCATGAGAACGAAGGTGAGAGAGGAACGTCAAACTTAGTTTTGCTTGTTCCATCTGACCAGCAAAACCGACAAAATTTTATGCCCTCTGCCTTTGGGACCTTATGGGCAGCTGAAAATAGTGTGGTCCCAGTTTCTTGACACCCTCTCTTCAGGTCCTTGTATCTATTGATAAGATCTTCTTTCAGACATGGGCCAACCAGACCCAGTGCTCTCAGCCTGCCCTTGTAGGAGCGATGCTCCTATTCCATATTCAATGAATGTAAATATATATATTGTTTTTATAATAAGAAAATCTTGATATCAGCCTTAAACATATCGCCCCAGTATGTATTCCCTGCACATTACCTCTTGCTCATCGTTGCTCTCCAAGTCTTGGTCCCCTTATCTCTGGACCACATAGGTCCCTGTCCCCATTGCATCCTGCATCTGCAGTACACCAGGGAAGGAGGCTTCTGGTGTCGCCTTTAACTTAATTTCTGCCGTGTCTTTTAAAACGGAACAATTAGCACCGAATAAAGAAGCCAACGTGGGGCTAGAGAATAGTGTGTTTTACTTGTACTTGCTAAAGCTTTCTAAATATAAACATCTCGCCTGCGTCTTCAGCCGCTGCCGCAGCCCGAGCAGGGGCTTCTCGGAGCTGTCTGCACCGATAAGGCAGATTTGCCTCTTTGATAGATTGCAATTAAGTTAGAGACAGCAAAAAAAAGAAAAGCTTATGAGTAATTTTAACCATTCCTTGCTGTACGGTGCCTTTTCCTTAGGATGATTCAAGTAATGAAAACTTCGCTTGGAGAGATTTAAAGAAAAAAGTCAAAAATAGCTTGGCTAAATGATTCCCAGTGACTAATGCAACTTGGTGTTACTCATGGCTCTCTTCAGGCTGGCTAAGAGAGATGGCTGCGAATCCACTGCGTTGGGCTTGCGATGAATCGTGGTGTCCAGGACCCATCCACGGGACGACATCAAGGTTCGTGGTGACACACCGGATTCTTAAGAGGTGACGGCGACGTCCCGCGTGAGGAGAAGTAATAAGAACAACTGGGAGGGAAGATGAATGCCTCTGTGAGAGGGGGGAAAAGCAGCCGGCTTTGTTGGCACTTTCTTTTGCTCGATAAATATCAAGCGCAGCGAGGCGCGCGCTGCGCCACGATAATACTCCATTTTCCTTCCTTGGTACGTTCTGTTGCAGCAAGCTCTTTGCTGGGATGATACCTGATTGCTCCGGAGTGTTCACCTGGTTTTGCTATGTTAGTATTAAGAAGAAAGGAGCGCCGGCTGGGGAACGCACGTTCTTTATTTGCCGAGCTTTCCAAAGAGAAAAGCAAGTCGGATAATGGGGTAACTGCTGCCGAGCTCAAAAATCCATCCAATTTTGCAGGAAAAATCAGGAGTTGTGTATTTTTTCTCCCTTTTTGCATTTTCACCAATCTGTTCTCAGCTATAGTTAAGCGAGTTCAACTCTTTCCTGTATCCACTGTGCCCTTGGTCCCCTCCATGGCAGGAGGTGGCTTGGGAGGGAAGGGTGAGGATTCCTGGTCCTCCAGAAGACAAAATTATCCTCCCCTCTTGGCCAAGCGGGGCATGCTGCATGTGCAGCTTGGCTAATAAAACACTGCTGTGGAAGGAGACACAACCATGTGTCTCTTTTTTTTACCACCCAGGATCAAGCCTGCTAAGGTTTGTCTCCTTCGTGGCGATATTGATGTTGGGCAGCAGCGGTTCCATCCCAGCAGCGTGTCTTCTGCCCTGAACATGAGCCCAATCGAAGTGGCTGTTATTTATAGAGCTCTCTGGGCTCTTATCACCAAAAATCCACCTTGCTCTTCCGAGCAGAGCTCCTTCCTAAGCTGCTCTTTTGTCTTTTGCTCAGCCCTTGTCGCGTTGAGGCACCCAGAGGCAGAAAGGGGATTGTTTTTCTTTTTTGATCAAGTGTGACAAACTGGAGAATATCCGAAGAATATCCGAAACTTCTGGAAATGGAGCTGTGAATAGGGCAGGTTATTTGTGAGCATCAGCAGAGCAGTTGGTGCCTACCGAGGCTTCCTCAGGGTTTTAATTTAAGCTCAGGTAACCTCGCGACTGGATCTCCAACTCCTGTTTTAGGTTGCTCCTCGTCCCCGAGCCGTAAAGTGCAGATCTGCTCCCAGGCTGCACTTGTGAGGGATGTGGGGCTAATTGAACTATGAAAATGGGTTATTTGAGCTTTGATTGAAGTGTCCTTTAATCTAGACTGGAAAACCTTTTGATCAAGGACCGCCAAAGGGGGGATTTTTCCGTTCTGGGATTGGTTTGCAGCATAAACGCACAGCACTGTTGGCTGGACTTTATTCCCTGGATGAAATCAAAGGGAGGTTGTTGGAGTAGCTCAGTACTGAAAACAGGAGAGCAAAATGTGGCCTTAACGAGGTGGGGCTCGGTTATGTAGCAGCTCTGTGGAATTAAATGTGGAATTAAATGCATTGCAAAGGGAGCTGGGCAAGATCCTTGCTGCCAGGACACAGCTCTTGCTTGCACAGCCCTCTAGTTGGGGGTCTCCACAGAAGAGCCCTTAGACATCTGTGGTGGGCAAGACGGGCTCGTGGCTTTAGGCTTTACGTCAAGCAAGTTTTGGTGTCCCCCTACCTACAGTCTCTCCTGTCCCCTTCCTGAGAAACGTGGCACACAGAGTTCCTGTCGCACGGAAATAGAAGCTCGGATGCTGAGCGGCGTCTGGAGCCTTCTGAATCATCCAACATCCTTATCAGCGCCCTACAGGCAGCGTTTGCATCAGCCGCAGCCCGGGCCCCGTGTCGGAGTCGGCGGCGATGGTGGGCCTGTTTAATTGGCATTTGCAAGCAGCTCGGGGAAGCAGTGTCCCCAAAGAGCAGAGGAGCTCGTCACTGTGCAAGGAACGCGGGTGCTGCAAGCTCTCCCTGCTGGGAAACCTGTTAAGAACATAAGGATATAGGTTTGCACGTATAGTTTTCACTGCTGGGGAGGCAGGGGTGCTGCTAAGCTTGGCTCTAGCTAGGGAGCAGTGCCCTGGTTTTGTTTTCATCTTTTTGCCTCTCTTTGCAGTTGCTTGGAGTGAAGCGAGCACCCCAAAATCTGAGCCCCTAGGTGAGGGGGAGAGCTGCAGACCCTGAGCTGCTGAAAGGGATGTCCAAAGGTTGGTGTCCTTGCAGCTTTGGAGGTGTAGAGCTTCCCAAAAACCAGCTGAATCGCGGCCCTTGAGCACACGAGTGTTTGCTCAGGCTGTACACTCAGACACCCTGGGTCTCCTTATTTGCCTTGGAGACATCCTGTGCTTCTGCCCTGGTGCTACCACCATTTCCAACTGGGAAAGTCTTGAACGGAGTATGATGCCCGATGGATAATGGTCTAGGGGGAAGACCTTGATTAAAACTGAGTGGGCTGTAATAAAATTACCTGGTGGCCCTGAGGAAGAGTTTTGCTACTGTAACTGCTGGATTGCTCTGCAATAACAAGGATGTTGCAGTGAGGTGCCCTGAGCTCTGCAGGATCTGCCTGCTTCTGGTTGCCCACCATGAGCAGAGCCCATCCTTGTCACCATGCAACCTGTCAAGCCTGCAAAAAAAGCAAATATCCTTCTCTTTTTTGGTAGAGCGCAGCATGCCAATGCAAGGCCAACTGGGACGGCTCAGGCAAGAGGCACATGAGGTCCAGGATCCCACCTCTCACCACAGCTGGTAGCAGATGCTTGCAGAAAAGCTCAAGTCTGGGGCACCATTTCAGCTCCCTGAGATGTTGAGCATCCACCTAGACGACTGATCCCACAAAGGAAAGTCTGGTGCCTGATTTGGGCCTGCGAGCTTCCCTCTGGAGTGGGATGCCAACAGGTCATGTACCCTTGAGTGATCCATCAGATCCAACTAGGCTGTTCGGGTCCTCAGCAACTTCCCCAAAGGGACTTTGGCAGACTAGGGAATGAGCCCTGATGGGTTTTTTGGAGTCCCCAGTGAGTATTCAGTGCTGGGCCAGGCCAGCTAATGCCCTGAAATTAGTTTTACAAACTCTACCTTCTGTTCTGACCTGCCATTATTAATTTTCCAGATGATACAATTGTGGCTTTCAAATTGGAGAGCGCTCTGAAAAATATCTCACTGCCCAGGCATGCTGCTGCTGCCATCTGCCTTTGAGCTTCTGCTGGGATCTCGTTACTTGCTTTCAGGAGCTGATCGTTGTTGTAGAGTTGAGTTAGGAAGGGAAAAAAAAGATGCAGGACCTTCTGAAATACTGCTTTGGAAAAACAAATTGTAGGTGCCAAGTTCTAAAAGAGCTCGGAGGAACATGCTGAGAAACGGTTTATGCTGATGCTGGAAGTCATGGTTTCTAGAGGTCTGCACCAAAAAGTTGGGGGGTCTACTGGTTTTTGAGGGAGGTGTTATTTGGAGGGCCTAAAGAGCTCTATCTCAGCAGCTCATCCATCACTTAGGTCTCTGATTTAAGTTGTTTCCTGGTTGCAGTGGTTGAGGCTCTGCACCTCCCACCGTTCAGCTGAAGAGGTTGGTGCGTAACTCTTAAAAAGGAGCCTGGAGACTTCTCCAGGAGAGCACCCCTGGGTGAGGGCTCCGAAAGCACTGACTGCTTTTGCTCTCTTGCCTGGAAAAAATGCTTTATAGATCCTGAGATCCCTTGATGGGACACAGTGTTGTCCTAAGAGCTGGAAATTGAACTCCAGTTGCCTAAATATGAGGGCATCATGGCAAGATAGATTGTTCCTCCCCTAAAATGGCATTTGGAGCTTGTATCAGGCCCAAGCGTGATGAAACCAGCCCAGATTGTGCTGTTTGCTGCTCTTTCAATCTCTTGTGTCACAAAGTCATAGGGTTTCCAGAGCGTTATTTACCCATCCAGCCAAACGCATTCTTCTGCTGGACCAGCAGCCAGCGAGGACTTGGACCTGGCTCGTAGCCCCTGTGCTCATCACTTCAAGAATACGTATGGGGGTCCCTAGCTTGAGTAAAAAGCAATTTTATAGGAATTGTGCTCCTGGTAAGAGCTGCACGGCTGAGAGACTTGCACAGGGCGGCTGTCCCAAGTTGGCCATGGTGCCTCTCGATGCTTCCAGGAGGAACGCCCAGCTCACTGGTGAGAGAAGCTTTGTTGCTTTCTCTCGGCCTGACAAGTTAATTTGAGCTTTTGTTAAATCCTCTCTAATCTGAACTCTGGCACGTGTTCTGCGGGATTTGCATTGGATTGTATAAAAGCTGAATTTTTTAAATCTGTGTCCCAGCCTGGCTCTCTTTGCGATCAGGGCTAAATGAAGGGATTCCAAACTTCTTAATTTGACCCTCAAGGCAGTATCGCTGTCTCATATTTGGAGAAGGGGCAGCAAAAGGATTTGCCTCATCTTTTGAGATAGCTGAGTCCTATTCCCCTTGGAAAATGGTGTCTTTTCTCTGGGGGAGCAGCATGGAGAGCGGTCCTGCTGCTTCTTGATGTGTGGCCTAGTTGCTCTGCCGCCCTTTGCTGCGGTGATGTGGGCAGGTTCTCTCTTGGTGGAGTCTTGGGGCTCTGACCTTGCTCGAGGGAACAACGTGGCTTGTTTTTCTGGGATTTATGGCTCCATAATTCCCCAAGAAGGCTTCAAGGTTGTTTCCAGGCGTTGACATATGCCACCATCTCAAAGACGTTCCCATTTCAGCCTTTCCTTCACAATCACCAACACTAGAAACTTTCTTCAATCTAAGGTGAGGTTTTAGATTCTGATATAATTTCAAGATTATGTCAAACAGGCTCTCTGCATGCCTGCTACTAATGAAGCAAGAGTTTTCAGGTGATCCTCCTCTGCCTGGGTTTCGGGTCTGGATGCAAGGAGCAGTCATGGGTGGTGGGTGTCTTCTCCCATCCCTCCACCCATATATATTAAATGGGAGACTGCCCAGCCCTGACACCTCTACTCCCATCTGGGAGCCTTGCACAAAAACAAGCCAGGCCTTATATTTTCAAGGACAGGCAGCAGTTGAGGACACGTTGGTCCATTTTCTTTTTTAGCCTGTAAGTTGAAAGAACATCTTGGACACGTTGCTTTCCAAGATGATTCTCTAGGCCCTCCATCAGGAGGGTGGCAGAAAGGTCCCCTATTTGGGAAAGCTCCCATTTTCCCTTGGCTGTTCATGGCTGGAAGAAGAGGCCACCTTTCCCATAGTAGGAGCCTTTCTCGTTAAGGGTGGGCAGCTTCACCAGGTGTACCGATTCAGATCACCATGGCAATGGTGCCTTTAAACCAGTGAGCAGAAACAGTGATTTAAAGGACTTTTTAACTTTGCTTTGTTGCTTTGTGGATTTTTGCATATTTTTTTTGAGAAAAAGGTGATTGCAATTGCAAACTAGTTTGTAATTAAGCATCTCCTCCTTAAAGGATGCATAATATCCAGTGAAGAGTTATGTGGCTTTACAGGTTTCTCTTGAAATTCGTTGCTGTTAGAAATAAGACATTTTTTGCTTCCTACAGGATGTCTACTTGTTACTTGTAAGCTCTGTCAAAGCTTACAATTTGGATGCAAGTAGCAATTCCTTTACAAAAAAAAAAAAAAATGTTCTAGCTAACATTAAATAAAATGGGCGTGGAATGACTAGATAAAATGTTTCTGATGGTCGTGGTCTTCATGCCAAGCTGGCACACGGAGCCCAGGGAAGATGGAGAGTGGGGGTTTTTGCTGTATGAACATGAACAGTCGCCCATGGATGTGGTAGGACACCCTCCCACAGCGTGGGTGGGAGCTGATGGGCACATTTTGCCCTAGATGCCAAGTTGTGCTCTTCAAAGGAGCTGCCTTGACTAGGGAAATCAGCCGTAGGGGTTTCCTTGGAGAAACTGCTCTTCAGGGGATCCTGCAGTGTTGAGCCCCTGGGATTTCCTGTGGGTGACCTGGCAAAGCAGCCCTAATTTTCACTACCCAACCTTCTGCATCGTGGGTCGCTGGAACTGTGAGGTGGCACCGGGCCCTCTGACCAGCAGGGAAATCAACTGCCCGCCTGTTTTACTGGGACAATGTTCACACTACTCTTCATTTCTCCTGAAGTCACTGGCCTGGGACAGTCTTGTGACTGGGCTCTCCATTATGGTATGGGGATCACCAGACCTCCTGGACGCTTTCCAGGTACAACCCTCCATCTCTGGGACCTTCTCGGCTTTATCGTGGTAGACAGACCCCTTTCTTCCTCCCAGCACTTCTCCTTTCCCCTGTCTCTTCATGAGCTTCTGAATGCCATCATCCAAGATAATCCCTCCAGAGCTCTCTGCTTCACTGCACTGTATCCTGTTCTGCTTTTATGCAGCTTTTAAGCTTCAGCATGATCATCTGATGAAGCTCTTAGAGAAACCTACCTTGGTGCAGACAGCGAATAAAAGGGAGTGAGTACTGTAACCCTTTCTTCCCAGGTGCACCTCCAACTTTGTGCCCGTTTGGCTCCATATTTGTCACGTTGAGTGATGTGACAACCTGAGCCAGGTGGAACCTGTCTGAGTGATTTCAGGCAAGATCAGACCTGCCATGGCCAGTCAACACTGTCGCTTCTTTGGTCAACTGTCTGATTATGGCTGGGCTTTTGCACAAAATCATCCCCTAACGGGCCAAAGTTGCTTCAAGACAGTGCTCATGAAGTGAGGATGCTTGAGGCTGCTCAGTTTTATATCATATAATTAATCCTCGTTATTCCTCCCACCTCTTTTCTCCATCTCCTTGCCCTTCCCTCTCCCCCCACCACACACACATAGACCTGGCCACAATTTGCCCAGAGCTTCTGTGGCTTCTTGGTTGCTCAAGGGAGACCCTGGGAGGTTCAGTGCTTACTCGTGCTCTGTAGTTTCCCCAAGGGCCCCTCCATTTGTTGAGCAGAGCAGTTGTAACGGGCAGGGTAGACCTAAAGCACACACATCAAGTCCCCCCGTTAATAGTTGGAGCCTTTCCTGCAGGGTAGAAGATGCTGCACCGGTTCTTTCAACCAACCGATTAGGAAAGAGGTGATAAGGTAGAAGAAAAGCTGCTTTTATACCCTAAAATAGGTATGAAGGTTCATTAAGACAAATGCTTTCAGCCATGAACGTGCTTGTGAAGTGCACCAGGGGCTTCGGGCAGAAGTGCAGAACCCTCTGTATGTACTTCGTGCATTTTTGTTCAGACCAGCTTTCAGGCATGCAGAGAAGAGTATTTCCCCATGTAACTCATGACATGATCATGGCAACTTCAAGGTATCTCCACATGATCAGGTGCCTCCGAACCTGCCTGCTCTTTCTTTGCTGGAACCATCGATTCCCATTGATTTGTGCTCCCTTCATTGTGTGGCCAGTGAGATTCTAAATTATTCATGGCAGGGGAGCTTATCATGTTTATCTGGAATAATTGAGCAATTAAATCTGCCTAGACGTGTAAAAAGATGGAATGGCTTGTCTCTCTTTAGGCCTTTAAGCTCTGCACAAGCCTTTTATTACATATTTAATCCAGAAAAAAAGAAAACAGGAGCAAATATATTCAGCTTTTGGTGCATTGGTTCACTCCAGTTTGTTTTCACTTAAGAAACTTGCTTGTTCTAGCTGGTTCACCCATAAATAAGGAGTGAAGCAGAGCAGTTGAGATGTTATTTGCCTCCTTCAGCCTAGAGAAAAGGGGCCCTGTGCCTCTCAAAATACTTGTGATTATTTGAACTCTGTGTTGGTTTTGTTGTTTTTATGCGTGTAGATCTGTGAGGAGGATGAGGAGGAGGGTCTCCATGTGCTCAGGATATGCCAAGAGGGTGTTGAAGGCCAAGCTGGTGGCAGTATGATTGAAGGACCTGCAAGTGCTCTGTCTGCACTTGCAGAGATTGGTTTCTTTTTCTCCTGGTTACCCAAACAACCCCTACAAAAGTGGGTGTTTTGGCAGCTGGATTTACAAATCCCATTAATGCCAGGACTCCTGGAGAGTGGAGAACCCAAAGCTGGACTGGACCCACATATAGTTCGTGGTTAAGGGGTGGTTAGGTGCCCACAGCAGGTTACTGGCCTCTTGGAAAGGATGCTTGAGTTCCACGTTGGGCTGTTAAAAATGAGCAACAATGAATTAATGACTGGTGATAAAAATATATGTGGCCAAAAAAATAGCATTTATAAGAGAATGATGATATTACTGAGCAGCAGCCTCTTGCCTGGCCCTAGGCTCTCTGAAAAGTGAATTTTCCTGGTTTGGGGTCTGAGATGGGCCGTGTTGTGCTGGAGATGTGCATGGAGATCGTGTAGGTAGGTGACAGTCACGTCAGGGACTTGTTAGGGTGGAGGTGAAGCTTGGCAGAGACCGTCCCTAAGGCTGCTTAAGAGAGAAGATGCAGCTTACCTGAAGAGACTGAAGTATTTGGGTTATTTTTTGGCCCTGTGTGTGGGCAGGAGCCCAACTGACCAAGGCAGTGGGCTGCTGGCCGCACCTTCAGTTGTGATGTGTCCCTCAAGGACAGGTCTTGCTGAAGGACCTGTGTTTGGAGAAGGCAACGTGGCCTGGGAAAGCCCATCTAGTACTGAGCTTCATCTAGAAGCAGAAATCCTACTTGGCCCTGGGAAGCTTTGCCCATGTAGCATCTCCTGAGCCTCCCTTCCTGCTTGGGGACATGTCAGCTGTCCCTTC
Organism: Nothoprocta pentlandii; assembly: GCA_013398315.1. Taxonomy (NCBI): domain Eukaryota; kingdom Metazoa; phylum Chordata; class Aves; order Tinamiformes; family Tinamidae; genus Nothoprocta; species Nothoprocta pentlandii. The sequence continues at coordinate 36,383 of VZSG01001297.1, forward strand.
AGAGCGATATTGACCCTCTTTTGGGGTCCAAAACCCTACCCAGGATGGCTTACTAAGACCCTGCCAAGTCTTTGGTGCTGCTGCTGAGAAGCTGTGAAGTTTGGGGCCCAAAAGAGCCATTTTGAGAGATGTTCACGTATGTCTAAGTTAGTCACTGAGTGCCCAGCATTATCTGCTAGCACCGTAGTTACTCCGAAGGATTCCCAGAGGAAGCAGAAACTCCAAGGAAAGGCTGCCTAGGGCCCACCCATGACCCAACACTGAGCTGCACCATAGAGGAATGAAGACTTCCTTCTGTATTACCAATAGGAACCTGAATTTTTGAATTTATCCCTCTGCTGTCATCCTAAATCTGCTCACCTGAGGCCACCTACGCTCTTTATTTTATTACAGCTCCCGTGTCTTAGGGCGCTGCTGTATTTGGTAGCCGATTTACCCCCCACCGACCCTTAACACGCAGAGAAACCCAACGTCCTCACGTGTTTCTTCTGCTTCGGGCCTGGGGGGCCGGTGAATGGAAGCAGTTTTGAGCCCCAGTGATCCTCGGTGCCCACCAGCCTCCCCGCTGCCTCCCGGGCCGCTGTTTTAATTCTGCAGAAGACAAAGAGTAAGTTACCAGCCCCGGAGGCACCGGGTTCCTCCGGATGCCTCTCGAGTAAGGCAACACAAAAGGCAGAGGCATCCGCTCGTTTTTCCTCTTGATGGAAAAATCCTCCTATCCAAGCGGTGCAGGACGTGGAGCAGGGGGAGGCTGGGAGCGGAACTCACAGCACAGCTCAAAAAACCTCCCAAAAAAATCAAATAACAATAAAGAACAGGGGTGAGCGCTCCCTGACCAAGCACCGAGGAGAGCATCCCCCTTGAGCCATCGGCATGTCCAAACCTTTCACGCGTTCCCGGCCACGCAGCGCAAAAGCTGTGTGAACAGGAGCTGGCGAGGCAGCAAATTGCACGAGAAACGGGCCCTAATGAGCTGGAAGGACTTGTCCCTTCGCCCGGGGCTGGCTTGTGTGTTTAGCTGGGTGACAACTTGTTTTGCTGGGGAGGCCTGCGCTCCGCGAGGAGGTCGGTTGAGCGGCACCTTGGCAGAAGAGCGACGCTAGCTCTGGCCCGAAGAAGGTTTCCTGCCACCAATTAATTTTCCTGGGTCAGCAAGGGCACATAGGGAAGGTGAGAAACGGACTCTTCGTTTTCCCGGGATGTAGCCAACGTGCTGGTGTTTCTAGCAGCGCGAGATCTTACGGAGCAAGCGCCGTCCTGAGCGTAATGGCAGAGCAAGGTTAGTAGCCAAGATGTCCAGTGTGTGTTGGGCCTGTTCAGCTTGGAGAAGGGAAGGCTGAGAGGGAATCTGATTAACATGTATAAATACATGAAGGGAGATGGTAGGGAGGAGGGGGCCAAGCTCTTCTCAGTGGTGGCCGGTGACAGGACAAGGGGTAATGGGTGCAAGCTGAAACACAGGAGGTTCCATCTCCACGTGAGGAGGAACTGCTTCACTGTGAGGGTCACAGAGCCCTGGAACAGGCTGCCCAGGGAGGCTGTGGAGTCTCCTTCTCTGGAGGTCTCCCAAACCCACCTGGATGCCACCCTGTGCCACATGCTCCAGGTGTCCCTGCTGGAGCAGGAAGGTTGGACTAGATGATCTCTAGAGGTCCCTTCCAGCCTTGAACATTCTGTGATTTGTTTTGTTTAGTCTTTGGATCGGTGAGCATGTTATATGGGGAAAGAGCATCTACACAGCGAGGTAGGGAAGCTGGAGAGAGGCAATCAGGGATCTTCTTTCGAATCCAGAGGGTCTGCGCGGCCTCTCGTGCGTTCATCATGATGCGTGAGGTCTCCCTCGCTGGAGAAGCGGCTCTTTCCCTGCAGGTAAACATTGTGGGCTTGCTCCTGAGCTCAGTTACATAACTGCACACTAGAAATACCACGGCAAAGGTTGCCTTCAGTATCAGTGACTGGGATAAACATGTTCCTTCTGCCACTTGCTCTTCTCGGTGCCCAAGATCTAAGCAGTGTTTGTGACTCCCGGTGGCTGTAAAAGCAGTAGGAGACAGTGGACGCAAGGAGCTGGGGGACAAACACGTGAGAGCCACAATTTGCACTAGGAAGGTTTTGCTGGTTTAGGAGTACTAGCAAGCAGCACAGATTTATGTAAGGGGAAGTGCTGAAGGAGTGACTAATAGGATAAAATGGCACTGTCTTGTTCCACCGCTCGGTTTTTGGGACAAACGCAGAATTCCCATCTGTTGTTTGCAGTGCCGAAGAGGAGTTTTGGGGGGTTTGTTCCTCTTGCTAGCCAGCACATGTTGATTATTTTCTGGCAAGCATTAGCAGCACAATTACTGACGATTTAATGGCTTCGCCTCCCGGGCAGAGGAGCGAAGGACGCGGTTTTTGTTTGTGTTGAGATGCTTGAAGAGAAAGATAAGCATCAGGTGGCCTTTTTCAGAAGTGCCTCGGAGACTAATTCTCTTGTCAGCCAAGTGCCAAAATCCTTTTAATTGTGCGGTCCCTCTGGCGCGTTTGGCTTCTTGTGTAACCGTGCTTTAGATGTTGACCGGGGAGTTGCAGCCCACGCTGCCTCCGCGCTCGCAGCCTCCTGTTCTCCATCTGGAGCGAGCGGAGCCTCCCTTGCCGAGGACACTGAGCAAGGGGAGCAGAGCTGGCGCGCGTGGCCGTGGTCACGCCACAGCTCCTCAACCCCGGCCTGCTTGCGGTCCCAAGGTCCCAATGCAGATCCCAAGGTGTCCAAGAGACCTCACCTCCTTGTAGCATCCGTACCCCTTTGTGCACGTTCCTCCTCTTCCCTCCCCTCCAAGTGGGACCTTTACAGACACGCTACTCACCACCTTCCGTGGGATATTTTGCAGACCTCTTGTTTATTTTGTGTGCAAACTATGTGGCAGTCCTGCTGATTCATCCCCCAATCCTGGGGCCTGTTTTTCTGCCATGACCTTTTTGGTGGATCTGGCCTTGTTGTAGGAAGAGGTTGATAATTCTCCTTAAAAGCAGTCAGAAAGTCCTTCAGGGCAGCCTGGCTGCTGTGGATTCCACCAGGCTGTCTGAGATGGTCCGGCTTTGGCTGTGTTCAACCCCAGGCCTTCATGAAGCCTTTGTGAGGGTGACAGAGCCCTGGCACAGGCTGCCCAGAAAGGCTGTGGAGTCTCCTTCTCTGGAGATCTTCCAAACCCGCTTGGACGTAACCTGGGCCACGTGTTCTGGGTGACCCTGTGTGTGCTAAGGGGTTGGACTAGATGGTTCTCTCAGAGGCCAACCAGGAAGAGGTGGAGGAACCGTAGGAACTACCCATTTTCCCTCATTCCCGAAGCCAGGGAGCGTTAGAGTAACTCGGAAGCTTCCTAAACCCAACAAGCTGCCTTCGTTACTTCCCTCAGAGGTCTTTCTAAGTAGGTGGGGAAGATCAGGGACATCGTAAGGATCTTCATGGAGTGGGGGTGAGCCTAGGCATGGAGCGTGGTTCGTGCACTGGGTGTTGTGTGGGGCTGGGGCGGTGCTCGATGCTGTCAGTATCATATTAAATATTTTTAAAAAACCCTCCATAGTTCAAATTTTCTAAGCTGGTAAGATCAGTACAGGTATAAATCACTCTGTATATGAAAGACCAGCAGCCCTACCTCAGTGTAGGCTTCTACTGAGCCCAACAGCACGTCTATGATTTTTTTAATGGTTGGAAACATCTGCTGTTAAAAACGATGCTTAATATATTTGGCTTCCACTGCCAGTCGTTAGTTCTTTTTATGCCTTTTTTCCTGCCTGATTAAGAACCTTTTAGTGCCTAATATTGTTTCCCCGGCATGTGCTTCTATAGCGTAATCAAGTCGCTTCTTAATCCCCTTTTTGATAAGCTAAAAAGACGGGCTGCTCTCATTTTCTCATTTCAGACGTTCCTAGAGTCACTTTTGTGCATCCCATCAACATCACCTTCGCTATTTCATTAATCTTTTAGAAATATCAATATCAAAGCAGCTAATGATTCCGAAACGAACCTCTCGGTGTAGAAGGAGGAGGCTGAACCACCTCCTTCCTCCTACCATCAGCTTCAGGCTCTCCGAGAGCCATTCAGCTCATCCACTTTTCATATTTTATAGCTTTTTTGGGGAAAAAAAAATCAAAGCTTGGCGTTACTAGGTCAAAGCTTCTTCTTGGACATCAAATATATTGCGAATATCAAATGTGCTGTCTTAGCAAAGAATAAAATCAGGTTTGCTTGCTGCTGTCACCTATTTTTTCCTTACAATCACGTTGACTGACACATCCGCCTGCCCTTCGGCTCGTTCCTCGCTGCTGCGGTGTCATCTTTCCGTCTTGATGTCCATCTCGCTGCCCTGTCCAGGCCGTGTTGTGGCCTCCATGGCTATTCAGGCCAAAAAAAATCTTCCAGCCTCATAAAATTTCCCTGAGATTGCTTGGAAATGAATGTCAGCCCGGAGCAGTTTCCTTCGCTCTTGTAGAGCTCTTGGATGCCAGATGATGCGGATGTGCCAAATATAAATATCCCCAGTGCTGGTAGATGTTGCTGGATAATCCCCTTGACTGCTAATAGTTGGAAATGCTTCGTCCTTGTTGTGGCTGCTGGTTTGCTTCTTGACAGACGTTCAGCCATGGTCATCATAGTGTCTTTTCATTAACAGCTTTGTCTCCATCGAGTGATGAACCATGTCCTTGGTAGGATGGTAGTTGCCCTCAATACACTCAACAACTCCCTTCTCCCGCCCCAGCACTTGCCTGTTTCTTCCCGAACTTCCTTCCTTCTCCTGCATTTTATGCACTTTGTGGTTTCTCCTTTACCTCAGGGAATATTGGGCCTACAGAACCAAATGGTCACTGTTGGCTTTGTGCTTCCGCTTGAGCCCTTCCTTCTGCAGAGGACCCTGCCCATGGCCCTTCCTCCCTTGGTCCTAGTCGTAGCCCATCGCTCGCCTCCCAGTTTGACTTGCATCTAGTCTTAGTCTTGCAAGACTAAGACTATTCAAGAGAAGAGTGCTGAAATAAACACACGACTGCATATGCAGGGGTCACAACAGACCATTCGAGAGAGCAGTTCTGTGCTCCTCCATCCTTAGAAGAGTTTGACAGCAGTTTTGTCATTGCAGTGACATTTCTTTTGCTTGCTACCCAAACTCTTGCGTGTATAAGCGGTATATGAGACAAGTTATCACTCTTGGATGGATAAGCAGTGTATAAAACAACTTATCTTTTCATAGCTTTACATATTTTCCCTCAATTTCTGTGCTGTTTTCCACGTGTCTGTCCCTTGTGTGGTTGGTCTTAAAGGAGCTGTGTTCAGAGCAAAGTGATGCAAGTGTCCAAATAATCCACTGCTTTATTTAGTTTGGTGTCTTAGCCGGTATTCCTCCAAATCCAGACTTCCAGGGGGCTGGTCAGCAATGATTCCCATCAGGATTTGATACTGCCCCTCTTCCCTTTCTTGTGGAAGGGGTCAGGAGAAGTTGGCCAGGCACTTGGATAATCCCCCCAAAACTTGCATTTCAGGGAGGGCCACAAAGCAGCAAATCTGCACCAGGGAAAGGTTTGCTGAGAACCAACAGCAAATCTTTCTCCTCAAGACCAGTAGATGGTCAAGGGCGATTAATTGAGTTTCCTTAGCGTGCGATTGGGTTATTTGAGTTGGGTACGTTGGAAGTTCATTCAAGAGGGTAACAATGAGCTGCAGTTCTTGAGAACAAACTAAAGCCTGGCCTGGGCTCCGATAAATGAAGATTGCACAAATGTAGATACGGGTGTGGGACATGTCCCCAATGTCCTGGAGGGTGCTGTGACCGTCCCCTAGCCAATATTTCCTCGCTCGTCACCAAGACGAGTGGGAGAGAAGCTGGATACAAATAATAAGAAATAAGATGCTGTGGGAAGAGCTCCCTTCCCCAATTTCCATCCAGCCGGAGGGTCTTAAAGCACAGCTAAGAGGATTATGCCGAGAGGGAAGATTTGCATTTCTTAGATGCTGGAGAACTTTGCGGGCAGAGAAAAAAACCTGAATGGAAGGGATTGGTTCTCCCTTAATCGGCGCTGATGGGGACGGGGCGCAGAGCTGACGGCATTTCGGGAGCTGCTCTCCCGAAATAGGAGGGCGAGAAGAAATTCCAGAGCTTCTTAATGCCAAAAAAATAAATAAATAAATAAATAAAAAGAGAAGAATTCTGTCTGCCTTTGGCTTGTGACTCAGGCTAGCGGGAGCAAGACTGGGAGAAATTATGGCATCTAATAAACCGCAATAGCATCAACAAGGCAAATAGGAAATAGAGAGTTTGGAAAGGCTTGGAGAAAGGGTGATGTGGTGCAGAGCTGCTCTTTGCTTAGCTCTGAGGGGGATGTTGAAGAGGTGCCTGGTGGGGACAGCTCTGATGGCCTTCTTTAAAGAGGCCCTATAGCCCAAACCGTGGCTTTTAAGCCCTTTGAGTCTCTGGCTTTCCAGGTGAGTGTTGAGGCCCTCCACTTTGGGGAATATTCCGGTGCTTTTGGCCCCGTAGCACTTGTTCTGGAGGATGCTTCTGCAGGCAGCCCTGGCCGTCCTGACGCCTCTGCTCTAGGTTAACATTTGCAGGGCTGCTGAGCACCCCAGGGATGCCTCCTATCCAAAGGCTCCCGGCTTCCGCACGGCCTCTGTTAATTACCTTAATTCAGCCATTAGCGCGTGTGGGGAGCGTCTCCCGAGGGGGAAGCCTTTCATTGAGCGCCGGAGTATTCCTATGCATCCGGCGCCTCGTTTCCAGAGCGAAAATTAACCTTTCTTTCCCTCCCTGTCTCTCATCAGCACCTTGCCCGCCCGGCGAATACAGCCTAGGGAAAAAGGCTGTGTTTTTCCCTGGTTTTCCCTTGGGAACGGTGGTCATTGGTGGACCCTCACTCAATGCCTTGCTGTCTCTCTGTGTCTTGCAGGTGAAGGAGTGGCTCTGCCTCAACTGCCAGATGCAGCGCGCGCTGGGCATGGACATGACCACGGCGCCGCGCTCCAAAAGCCAGCAGCAGC
>VZSG01001297.1:50723-81570 GCA_013398315.1 Nothoprocta pentlandii
GGGATGATCACCTCCCTTGACCTGTTGGAGACGCTCTTCTTAATGCACCCCAGGATCCCGTTGGCCTTCTTGGCCACCAGGGCACACTGCTGCCTCGTGGTCACCTTGTCATCCACCACGACACCCAGGTCCCTGTCTGCAGGGCTGCTCTCCAGCAGGTCCACCCCTAATCTGTACTGGTGTCCAGGGTTCTTCCTCCCCAAGTGCGGGACCCTGCACTATCCCTTGCTGAACTTCATGAAGTTTCTCACCGCCCAGTCATCCAGGCTGCATTTGCAGTACTCCAGCCTTTCCTGAAGGTGGGAAACACAGGAGGGTTGGAAGGCACCTCTGGAGAGCATCTAGTCCAAGGCCGGTGGGATTACGCCGTGCGGGAAGGCACTCGCCAAGGGGCCATGCGGGATTCCCGCTGCTCTCCCAGCCCTCCACGCTGGCCCCGGGAATGCCCAGTTAGTCCCGCGGCTCCCGGGCAAAGAGGATTAGCCGGGTCACGGCAGTGCCGCCGGCTCGGCGCTATCCCGGGAAGCGTCGGCTCCCGCCTCGTGGTCCCTTTGCTCCAGGAGCACGGCCAGGCTGGACCATTCCGTGGCCAAAGGGCTCTGTATCCTTCCCCGAAGGATTCAGCCATCCTCCAAGGCTGCTTTCCCTCAAATCAGGAGTCCTGCCGCTCCCAGCTTGAACGGGCAGGAGCCGCTCACGGCCCTTAGGGCTGTGGTTGGATGTGAGCGGCTCCTTCTGCAAAGCTGGATCTTCTGCTGAGGTGGGATCATCTGGAGATCTTCCACTCCCCACCGTGGCTGCTCCAGGGAGAGGAGAGTCACAGAATGTTCAAGGTTGGAAGAGACCTCTGGAGATCATCCAGTCCAACCTTCCTGCTCAAGCAGGCACACCCAGAGCATGTGGCACAGGGGGGTATCCAGGTGGGTTTTGAAGACCTCCAGAGAAGAATGAGAGAATGAGGTGCTACTTTAAGGGGAGAGTGTAAGGGCAGACCATGGACTTTCCTCCTAGTCCTCTGGGAGGAAGATGTGGCCACAGAATAGACTAAAGGATGGTTTTCCCCAATACAAGAATTCCCATTTCCCATTCTCACAGAGATGACAGGGTTTCTTTTATTCTACATCTTAGTTCCTGCTCTCGGGACAGCCCTTTTCCCAGGCGGGCTCGCGCTGCCGTGCTCACAGCTGCTTGCTGTCACTCGTTGCCCTCAGTTTCCAGGGGACAACTGGCCCTGCGGTGGGTCAAACCACTTGGTGTCTTGCCGCCGAGCCCTGCCTAAAGACCTAGCGCGAGCGAACGGCGCCGCCTCGTCCAAACTCCGACTCCCCCCTGGGAAATCTCATTTTATTTTGGAGCTTGGAACTCGTCGTTGGACCCAAAGCAGCTCCCAGACCAGCCGCAGAGGAGGGCTGAGGTCTGAGTATTCAGGTCAGTCATATATGCTTAAATCAAAGTGAGCCAGCCCTGTATGACAGCGTGACATGGAAGTCGGCTTTGCTGCGCGAGCCCTCAAATCCCTTTAGGAATTGGTAATTAAGAGCTTGCTGTGACTCAGGAGTTTCCTCAGCTTCTTAACCTGCTGTAATTAACCCTGCCGGCTGCTTCGGTGAGCCGGGGCACCTGGGCCCTGCAAAGGTAGGAGCAAAGGTAGGAGCAATCCCGAGGTGCCTTCTCAAAGTCCCATGAAAGTGGCTGTTTGGTAGCATCCATGTTCAGCTTTCCCACAAACTCTGGCTTTCTGTTGCGGTGCTGGAGCTCTCCGTCTTCTGCTGTGCGCCGTGGAGAAGCCCATTAGATACCAGCCCTGGTCCTGCTTCAGCCTCTTGTTTTCTGCCAAGCTTTGGAGCTCCTTGGACTTGTCCATATAACAACCTCCTTGCTGAGGCTGCTGTCGGGCTAAAGACACTTCGAAAATGAGCTTAGGAGCTGCAGTGCTTTTCTTTAGCCATCAAATCAGAGCTCCCGGTTCCTTTCCTCCTCTTGACGCAATTATATTATTAATGGGCAAATGTCAGCCATATGTAAACGCTGCTGATTAATGCCGCGGGCGAAGCCGTTGCCTGCGCTCGCTAATGCGTTTCCGTGGCTCATAAAACCAACTTGTGTATTTGCCAGGATGACAGCAACCGAGCAAGGTGAGGGATTTCTGTGTTCTCTGCCTCTAAATGAAGACCTCTTTGAAGTCAATGAATCTTCCTTTGCCGGCACTCTGCTTTTCCAGAGCACGTTCGCTGTGCTGTAGGACTCGGAGTCGCTCTCCGTCGTGTCGGTTGAGCTATTGCACTGTCCAGGCTAGTGGTACCGAGGTGCTCATCACCAAGGACGGATTTTGGCAGGAATGAAGCCCAAGTTGTAGGTTCTGGCTCACATATGGCAGAGACCTTTGCCTTAGGGGGCAATTGGAGCTGCTGCTGTGGGGCAGCAAGCGATGCTGGAGGTCAGGTGGGCATCAGGGCAGCCCTGAGGTCTGAATCTCTCCTGCATTCCAAGGCAACGTCCAAGAATGCAAGTAGCTGCTGTGTTTCTCTTGCTTCACAGGCCACCTTTGCTCAAAATCCATCCTAAGCAAGACCAGGTGCTGGGAGATGGGTGCTCCAGGCCAACTTGTGCCTGGCGTGGCCATGCAGCGCCCTGCCGTGAGTCGGGCTGGTCTCCTTTGCCACAACCGATGGGTTGGTTCTTGGCGAGTGGCTTAGTTAGGGGTGGGGAGGAGAGGGCGATTGCCCCGTTGGGCAGCAGCGCAAGCCGAGTTTGGCTTTAATTGGTGGTAAAGCTTCGCCCAGAGAGTGTGGAGAAATGGGTTAGGGAGTCGCTTCCCGTCCATGCAACGTGCTCGGGTTTGGTCCCTTGCTCTGCTTTGGTCGTCCCTGCGCAGCCCCCCTGAGCAGGGCTGGGATTCTGCCCCTGGAGCTTTGCCGAAGCAGAATCCTCCTTTGGAAACTGCCCTTGGTTGCATGGAGGGGACCATGACCTTGCCGAGCGTCCGCGGGGTCGGACGCGCGCGGCCGGCGCTCCGAGATATTGATATTCTCGTGAACTCAGGGAAAGCCTGAGTAACTTTCCATCTGCTGGCTGAGGTTTCACCGTTTGGAGCCGCCGGGAAAGGGGGAGAGGGAGAAAAGATCGATAACCGCCCTAACGTGCCCTCGTTTGGGACTTTCTTGACCTTGAGAAGCCTTAAAACGTGTCGCTGTTGAAAGTGTGGGAAGTTGGAGGCAGGAGAATGCAGCAAAAAAGAGGCAAAGCAGAAGAGACGGGCAGCAGAATAAGCTGAAGCTGCCATAGAGCGTTGTGGATATTGGGGGGGATTTTATAAATAGCTGGTGGAGAACTAAAAAAAAACCCAAAATTGGTTCATTCACAAAATTCAGCTGTGCCTGGTTCTAGCACAGGGTTTTCTGTCCTTGCTCTCCAAGTCCAAACCAGCAGCTTGTAGCAGCCCCCAGACTAAGCCACCCGTGTGGGGACACCTGCGTGTGACTCCGTCCACCTCCCGAGGTCTGGGCTGTGTCCGCTCACCTTGGGAAGGACTGATCCAGAGGCTGCTGGCAGATGTGCCGTGCAGACAGCTGGCTGCTTGGCCGGCCCGGTCACCTTCAACGAGTGAGCGTAGGCTGCAATAAAAGCACAGGGAGGGACTTCAGACTGAATTTGTGGACTAAGAAACCCCTGTGATGCCTAAATCAAAGGATTATCCGCACTGAATTACCCTTCTGGGAGAAACGGTTGTGAGATCAGAGAGGTGTAGGTGCTGAGCACCTCACACAAGTCATGTCCACCAGGGCCAGCTTGACAGGATGATTCCCTGCGGTCTGTTAGGATCAACAGGATGGTCAGGGAATGACTTTTGAGTGGGGAGAGCTGTTCCTTGAGATGCGTGGTCTCCTCCAAGATCTTTTGCCTCCTACCGGACTGGATTTTGGGTGGAGAGGTCCCTGTGTGTGAACTCCCTGTGAAATGGCCCTGAGCTGGAGGGAAACCCTGTGGAAATGCCAAGAGCAGGACAGGTGATATGAGCAGTACGTTGGCTTCAGTTCCTTGAAGCTGAATGTCAGCGTGTATTTTACGCTTCACTCTCACAGGTTAAGGAGACATGGTGCTCCTCCTCCACCTTCAGCTGGTGGACTCGGTCTTGAAGGTCTTTTCCAACCGTTACGATTCTAGCGATGAGCCTGATCCCTGCAGGAAACCCACTCATAGCAGAAGCCTGTTTCATGTGAAGACAAATCTGTGTCATCTGTCTGTGCATCTATCTATGCATCAGGTCCAAGGGCACCTGATGGAGGTAGCGAGGCCTCCCTTGCAGCTCGTTCTCCAAGGCAACGTGGAATGTGGTGGTGGAGTCTCCAGTTGCCATCCTGCTTCCCAAGTGCTCAGCATTGTGCCGGGATGCATCAATCCTGGTCACGTAGGCTGCAAGGGTTGTTTCTTCCCACACCACCGTTGCTGCTCATGTCAATGAGACCCTTCATTTGAAGAAGTGGTGGCCGGAGAGCAGCGGTTATTTTTGCTCCAGGGTGGCTGGGAGGACTTGCTGGTTACCACTCCTGTAAGGAGCAAAAAGAAATGCAAAAGCTAAATAGAAAACTAAAACAAGAGCTTCTTGAGGTGCATCAGAAGGTCCCGTTTCCCTTGCGACTTCTTGAATCATGTTTAAGCCACATGGGTCAGGGACTGGGTGGAAGCATTTGGTTGAGCCCTCCTTTTTGCCAGCGTTTGCCACATATTGAAGCAGAAAGGCTTGGAGGAGATGGCACTACCTGTGGAGATGGGTAATGCCAGGAGAAGCCAGGTGCCTGCCTGGCACCCTGAAGCAGCCGGAGCGGCGGCTGACGAAATCCGAGGCACCGTCACAGGCCAAATATGCTCCGTGTCTCAAGCCAGGCTGGTGGCCGACAGAATTGGAGGCACCATCACAGGCCAAATATGCTGCGTGTCTCAAATCTGTTCTCTCTGCTGTCAAAACTGAAGCTGCTGGGATTTTTTTAAATTGTTTTTTTCCTATAATATTCTGCTTTCTTGGAGGAAATTCGTTGTTAGTGCTTGGATTAATGCTCAAGGCCTGAACGCGTGAGGTGCTCAGTGTACCTGAATTTCACCCTAGGGGTGATCCAGGGATCCCTGGTTGTCTCCAAGCCCCTCGGGGCAGGTCCCTGGCAGGTGGCCCTGGCCAGCTCCATAGTGAGGCACCGAATGTGCCTTTGCTCACCCAATATTGGGAGCTGAGGAAGGACACGACGGTTGCCTGGTGAAGAAGGTGCATCCTTGGGAGGAAACATCTGGATTCTGATCTTCTAGAGGAATTAGATACCAAACCTTTGAACCCCCTGCTAGATGCCCCCCTGGGAGTCCCTCAATGCTTGGGAATGTGTGAGTACCATTAAGCTGCTCTCTTTGCCATAAGGGTATTGCCCTTGGTGGTGATGCTGGGTTGCTCAGCGAGCCCCACGATCCCTTATTCTCCTTCTGTACGTGAGGCTCTTAGAGCAGCTCCTTTCAATTAATCAGACATTTAGAAGAGATTAGCGAGGACGGGTATTTATTGCTGTAAACCATTGTAATTAGAAGCAGAGGTATTAACGTAAACTCATCTCCTTGATCCTGCAACAGTCGCATGCCTTTTTCATCTTGGATTTTTATCCAGCTCTTGGAGAGGCTGAAGTCATCAAGAGGAAAGGAATTTTTGACAAATGGGTGCTGATGTTCGTGCTGGGAGGGTCCCCAGCCCCTTCCTTTGCCCCTCCATCCCAGGGGGATGCACTGAGCATGGAGGGCTCAGGGCAGAGCCGAAACCCACCCGTGTCCTGTCTGGACACGGAGCTGCTCGTGAGGAGCAATCCCAGCTCCAGGCTTGCTGTCCATGGGGCCTCTTCCCTAGGAGAAATGCTTTGGGCAGCGTTGCGAAGGATCCTCTCTAGAGGTCCCTTCCAACCTTGAATATTCTGTGATTCTGTGATCCGGATCTGTGCCTGTCCCCTTAGGGTCGTGGCAAGGGGAGGAGATCAAGCAAATGAAGGGCCATGCCTGGCATTTCCCGGGCTGCCGTCTCACTTCCCGATACGAAGCCTTTGCTGGGGGTTATTTGCAAGCGTGGGTGATGTGACCCCCTCCAAAATATCCCCGCTAAGCCTTCTGGAAGGGAGGGACTGCGGGTTTGGTGCATGGGCCTTCTGCTGCTCCCTGGCACGTCGCTTGTCCCGAGTGTGCCAGCTTGGCGCGTGCAGCATCTGAGCGGGGAGGAATCCCGGCCTCTGCTCCACTCCGCTCTGGAGAGCTCACGGGGCGCAGAGGAGAGGCAGGAAAAGCAGCAGCTGGCGTGATGGATGCAGCCCGCGTTCCCCAGGGTGAGTGCATCTGCCCGCAGCCTTCCTCTTCCTCCCCTTCTCCCTCCCTGCCTGCAGCTGTGAGTAAATGAAGGTGACGTGGCATGGGGATGTCTGAGCAGGAGCCGATCATGGAGTCGGTGCTTAGACAGGGAAGAGAAAACTCTCCTCGAAGTGCTGGCTGCAGGAAAGCTCCATCACACGTGAGGTTGTTCCCTGAGGAAACGGTGTTGGGGAAAAGCAGGAATCTCTGCTGGTTTCAGTCTGGACCAATTGCTCTATTGGATTCTGGTCCTTGGTGTGACTGTGATGGCAATTCTTGCCCGTAGAGCATAACGTGTGTGTTGTTTTATATATATTTTTATGTATTTATATTTATAATATAGCTATTTGGGGAGCCTGCTGTCTTTAGCTTCATGCTCCGGAGGGGATCGGGCCGAGCGTTGCGGCGATGAACCCACCAGCACCTCGAGCAAGGACAGGGACCGTGTGGAAGCCGCCCGGGTGCCGTCCCTGCCACAAGCCGCCCCCGAGGATGCTTTCCAGCTCCTCGTGTCCTCGCTGCCTGCAAGCCATCCCTATCCCGCTGCCTTCAACGGCAGTTTGTTCCCTCCAGCTGGCGAGTGGGCGACGTGGACATCTGCCCAACGGTGGCTCTGGAAACGGCCGCTCTTTCTGCTCTGATCATCTCCTAGCGCCACGCGGTGACCGCAGGTGGACCATAGGCAGCGTTTGCTCCCGTGGCTGGGAATCATCCCAGTTGAGCGGGGCGTTGGTAATGTCACCCTTCGGCGTGTGACACGTCATGCTCGCTTTGGTGGCCAAATAGCGCGTTGGGAGCTTTGTCACCTCCAGGCTCTCCGTGGAGCCCCTCAGGAGCTTGCCAGAATGATTCTTCTGGAGGCTCCGGCTTTTGTGCTGTGCTGCTTCTCCCTCGAATGCAGCTAAATCCGTCACAAGCCGATAAACGCCATCCATACATAGGGATGCTGGAGGAATGATGGAGTTTGACATCATCCCGTGCCAGCCCCACGGGTGTCTCCGCTCGAGGCGGATGATCCTCAGGGTTTGCTCCGCTCGCTGCTCTCCCAACCTGCTTCCACGCTGTGATCCAAGAGCTGCTGGAGATGATGCAGCTGCTTTGCTGCCTGCTTAGTCTGAGCTTTAGCAGCGGGGGGGAAAAGAAATCTCTGGATTTTCTGGTTTTTGGGGAGTTCTGCTCTGTCACTTGGGCTTGTTTCTTGCCATGCGTGGTGTTTTCCAAGGAACTGTTTGATCTGTGGATGAAGTTTGGGTGCTAGAGGATGCAGGAGAGCTGAGCCCATGGCTTTTCTTTAGCCAAGGGCTTGGAAGAGCCTCCTTTTACACAACCAACTGGGCACCTCAGGAGGAAGACGAGGGCCTGCAAGAAGACCTGGTGAAGGTCTGGCCTGAAAGGCTGCAGCACCTGGCACACGCTGCCATCTCGAGGCCAGGGAGTCGGCTAGAAAGATGAAAAGGCAAAATCCAATATTTCCTAGGGAGCCGTGCCAAGGAGGAGAAGCACAGAGGCTCCTTCCTGCTCAGCCCACTCGGTGCTGGGTGGCGATTCGCACGGGAACATTGTGTAACGGAGCCCACACGCGGCATTCGGGCTGTGCAGCGAGATGGAAGAAGCTGATTTCAAACTCCACGGAGGTCCAACGGAGTGAAATTCCCTGAAGCGATTACCGGGCACAAGAGAGGAGACCCGGAGATGCTGAAGCGAAGTGAAGTTGGGCAAAACCAAGGCTACGTACCGGGGATCTCGGCTGCTTTTTGTTCACTTCTGGGTGGAAATGGTGGGTCGATGGTCCTCACTTGCTGCTCGGGGAGCTTCAGGGTGCTCTTCCACCTCACAGCACCCCTGTGTTTCAAAACAGCAGCAGCCCCAGTTTTGGGAATTGCCCCCAAGGTCCGACCCCATGCCGTGTATTTGGGAGGCTGCTTCTCCCAGGTGGCAAAGGTGGCTGTTGTCACCGTCCTCCTCTGTGTGGACGGGGCAGTGGCTCCGCATGACAGTGGCCCAGAAACTGAGGCAAACGGGGAGAAATTGGCCTGCACTTGCAGGTGCAAAAAGAATCCCCTGGAAAAAGCGGAGGGCAGGGAGATAGCAGCCTCCGTTGACCTAAAAGAGTTTGGATACTCCTTCTGCTCTGTTACTTTGCAAGAAGGACGTGATTCTTGCTCATCCAGACACTGCCAATGGCCACAAGCCAAGCCCAAGACCCCGTCAGTGAGAGCTGGACTTCATCCGTGGAGAGAGGTGCCCTGCGGTGGTGCTGCTGTTCCTGAAGGCTCAACGTGGTTTGGGTTTCCTCAGGAAGAGATGTTCCCAGCGCGGCGTGAACAGTGATACAGCCTCCAACGTCCTGTTTTGATCCACAGAGGCGATTCGGGGTGGCTCGGCGACGTCCACTTGTGTGGGGCGAGTGGATTCCTTAAGCTCCTAACAGCGCGCGAGACGTCAGAGCTTGTGAGCTTTCAAACGGCCTCCGAGGCTGCCAAAACGCTTTTCTTATCTCCTTAAAACTGGGTTAACCTCCCCACGGGCTGTCAGCCGCTTTTCCTCTTGTGTTGCTCTGCTGGCAACACAAAGATGCATCAGAGATGCATTGAAACCCCCCAGGTTTGTTTTAACGCCGTCCCTGGCAGGATGCAAGGAGAAGAAACCCATTGAGCAACGCGGGAGAAGAGATGAACGTCCAAGGAGGGGCAACCTGTGGCCAGGCTGGCCGGATCAGAAGACCAGTCTGTGTTGCATGATCCAGAGTTGCTTGGCTGGTGCCCTCCGTAAGGAATGTGCTAAATCATCTGTTATTTTTGGGCTTTCTTAAGAAGTTCAGGTTGCATTGGTCAAGGTGACACCTAAGGAAGTGAGATCTCCCAGAAAGCACACAAAATGAGCAATTGAAAGCAAACAGCTTACTAAAGGGAACTTCATCACCTTCTGCCCGTGTCCAAAAGTCCTGCTTTGGCGTAGGTAGACCGTTGCTCAGAAACTTGGCTGCTCTTTTAATCCCTTGTCCGGCCAGAAGTTGCCTCCTCTCTGTGCTCTGGTACCCAAATACAGGCGCTCTTCTCACGTAAGCTGCTTCCTGCTGCGATTAGTCGGCAAGCAGAGGGGAGGAAACGCTCTTAATTCTTGCCCTGCTCTCTTGACTCATGCCAAATGCCCAACCTGGGCCAATGCCATGAAGCTACTCCGGGTTGTGTGGGGCATCAGAGCTGCTGGTGGCCGGGGCAGAGGCACGGGGAGGCAGGACTGCACTGTGGTCATAAACTGCGAAGAGGGAGATTCTAGCTGGGCCTAAGAAAATGCCATAGGGATGAGTTTTTGAGTAGAGCCTTGAGGGCTGAGGACATTCTGGGGCGGTGTTACCAGAGCTGGCTGGACAAAACCCACCCAGCCCCAACACCTTGAGCAACGTGGTGCAAATTCAGTGCTGAGAGGAGGAGGTTGGGCGGGAGACCTCCCTGGTCCCGTCAGACCAGGGTTTGTGCAGGGACATCCAGTTTCCGCAGCAAGCAGAGGCAATTGCAGGTGCTCTAGTAACAGCCCCAAAGAAAGGTTTAATAATCTCAGCGGGTCTCTTGCTAGATCTGATATTAAAAGCTGTTTAGGTGCTTCTGGAAACGATTCGCTACCTAGCGAATAGTTCCAGCTAATTAAGAACCTGTTTCCAAAACCCCAGATAACACTTTGCAACTTAAACAGTTTTCCAGCGTGTTTGGAAGGGAGACAATTTTACAGGAGCAGCTGCTGCTCTTCACCCATCTGAGCTGCTAGAATATTTATCGCATCCGCTCTTTTCTGTCCTTGCTGATGCCACTCAAGGAAATGAGCACCCAAGGTTGGTATGTGCAGGCTCGTGCGTGGTGCCGAGCGTGATGTTGGTGGGGGGTCATCTGGCTCTTCCTTGAGGGACTGTTGTCAGCTAGGGTGCTGGGAAGGCTTCCAGTCATCTTTCTCCATCCTTGTAGCCCAACTGGATTGAGCAGGGAGTGTGCAAGGTGGGTGGAAGACTGGTCAGACCACTGGGTTCAAAGGGTCTTCTCAGTCTATGTCTTCTGAGGTGTCGGTGCTGGAACTGCTACTGCTTGAAAGTTTCCTTAGTGGGTGGGAGGGAACATAGCTTGGAAAGGGTGCACGATAGTCCCTCTGTAGAATGTGTTTAGCCTCTTGGATGGCAAGACTGCTCTTCAGAGGGACCTCAACAGGCTGGAGAAAGGGGCTGACGGGCACATCATGGAGTCTGACAATGGTAATTGCCAAGCGCTGCTCCTGGGGCAGAATAACTGTAATAAAAATTATAATAATTACGATAATGATAGACTGAGAGAACCGGGGCTTTTTCAGCCTTGAGGAGAGCTCTGTGGTAATGACAGTCTTGATAAAAAGCTTGATGCAAGAGGCTGACAAGCACGGTGGAGCTTCGCTTCATCTGGTGGCAGCCTGAGTCATCTGTATGGGGCCTACCTACAGATTAGGGGTTGACCTGCTGGAGAGCAGCCCCGTGGAGAGGGATCTTGGAGTCCTGGTTGACAAGAAGTTGACCATGAGCCAGCGGTGCCAAGAAGGCCAATGGGCTCCTGGCTGCATCAGGAGGGCGTTGCCAGCAGGTCAAGGGAGGGGATCCTGCCCCTCTACTCGCACCTGGTGAGGCCGCAGCTGGAGTATTGGGTGCAGTTCTGGGCTCCCCAGCACAAGAGGGACGTGGAGCTTCTAGAGAGGGTCCAGCGGAGGTCTGTCCTCCAAGATGATAAAGGGACTGGAACATCTCTCATACGAGGAGAGACTAAACGAGCGGGGCCTGTTTTCCCTGCAGAAGAGAAGGCTGAGAGGGGATCTGATCAATGTGTGTAAGTACCTGAAGGGGGAATGTAGGGAGGATGAGGCCAAGTGGTGGACAGTGACAGGACAAGGGGCAATGGGTATAAGTTGAAACCCAGGCAGTTCCAGCTCCATGTGAGGAAGAACTTCTTTGCTGTGAGGGTGACAGAGACTGTGGAGTCTCCTTCTCTGGAGATCTTCCAAACCCACCTGGATGCCACCCTGTGCTCTGGGTGTCCCTGCTCAAGCAGAGGGGTTGGACTAGATGATCTCTAGAGGTCCCTTCCAACCTCAGCCATTCCGTGATGCCTCCATGTAGCCAGGGTTATTTTGCTTCTTCTGTTTGTGCCTTCCCGCGGCTGTGCTGAGCCAACGCCAGCTGTGCCGCCACACGGTATTTGGAAACCAGAACAAACTTCCCCCACGTCTTGCCTGGCTCTGAGCGCGGTTTCCAGCAGTCTCTCCATGAGCTGCTCCCACTGCACCACCAGAAGCTAAACCATAAGCTACCTCAGAGGTCAGCTTGGCTACCACGAAAATACACCCCAAACCTGCAGCACAGGGAGGCTTATTGCAGAAGACCCCTGCTCCTCCTGCCCGTGGAGACCCCTGCTCCTCCTGCACATTGAGACTCCTGCTTCTCCTTCCCGTTGCTCTCTTCCCACTGCCATCTGTTCTGAAGACAAAAATAAGCGGGTGTGTTGTCTGGGCGAGGTGTGCTGAGCTCAGGAAGTCGTGACGCAGGCCCTGCCCGGGCGCTGTGAACCCTGATTCAGCGCGCGCGGCTGATGGTCAGTGACCATCATCTGCTGATGGGACCTAGAGGAAGCTGCTCCTTCAAATGAGTCGCTGTGCGTAGGATTTGTCTCCTCTAATTTTAGTTATCCCCAGGTTTGGCACCTTTCAGTGCCAAAGGAGAGAGAGGTGCCATCGGAGTGTGGTTTCTTACAAGGATTTTTGCTCCTTGTGCTGCCCCAAATTGTTAATTTGAGGTGAAGAGACCCCCACCTTGAGAACTGGTGCAAACTGAGGAGGGGAAAGCGTGTGGTCCTTCATGTCTCCCTCCTCCCTTGATGCAGCTCCTAGCTCCCGTGTCCTCGCTCCATGGAGGAGCAGTGGACGCAGGGACGAGCAGTACCAGCCTCTTCCTTGGCAGAACGAGACTTCTGGGAGAGAGATTTTGAGAGCTGCTCTGTACCCATTAAGCACTTGGGACATGATGGGTGTCACTCAGTGCTCGGCAGAAGTGGTACAAAAGAGTTAGGCCACGCATTAGCTTTTACACGTCTCACAACCTCAAGAAGAAAGTCAATGAAGTTCAAGGTGGGGAAAAGACACCATGTTTTGCATGGGTCGCCTGCAGAAGTGGTTGCCCTGAAAGCATAAAGAAGGATATTAGAGAAGCTTGGACATCATTGTGAGCTTCTCTTTGTAGATCTGCTTTGGGTTCTTCAGGTGGTGCCTTGTGTTCTTGCCTTTTCCCTTGCCACAACAAGTCTTCTGCTGCTATTCGCGTGACGAGTGGGATGATAATAGCAGCCAGTGTCTGATCTGTGCCACGGGTTGCGTTTATGGAGCGTGCCTCTTGCCTCTGGGCATCGTTGCAGATTTTAAATGCTTTCTTTCTCTTCCTCAGAGAGGAAGGTTTAAAATATGCAGCACGTTTGAGCCTCTGTGGCTTTGGTGACAGTTTGGGTGATTTTGTTTTTCTTTGTCAGGATATTTTTAATTGGACATTTGGAGCACAAGGAGCACCTGATCCCTGTCGGCAGCAGAGAAGCGTCAATTCAAGCGTTGTTGGGTTGATTCAGAGAATAAATATTCTCACAGAAACCCACTTGGCAAAGAAGATAAGCACTGGGTTGGGAATGGCCCTTGGTAGCAGGAGGAGAGTATAAGCATATCAGGTGGGGCATGATATATATAATATTACGTATATATAAGGTTCCATTCTTCTTTCCTGTGGCCTTGGTAGCATTGGGGTCCATGGGAGGGACACATCTCCATGTGATGGTGTTGTGTGGTGACGGGAACGCACGCGGCGGTGCTCATGGTTGGGCAAAGACCATGAGATCTTCTCTGCATCGCCTCTTACCTCTTGGTGCCTCTGCCCCTGGCCACGGGGTTGTCTACAAACCTCGGAGCCAGCGCCTCGCCTCGCAGCAGCTGGGAGCTGTGGTGGGTCCGGGTTTGCTGAGTGGGCTGTGCTCCGAGTGGATCCTGCTATCTGTCAGCAAAGTGCCGCCCTTGGAATTCACACATGCCGTACGCCGAGAGGACTCGGCGTTCCCGAAGGAGCTGTGAAATTCCCGTCTTTATATAATTTCCTGATCTACTTGGAACTGCTAAGTATGACCAACACTCATCTCTTTGCTGAGAGCAAAGAGGACACAGGAAAAGGAGATCGCCCAAGAGCTCCTGCTCTTCTGAGCGGCCTGGTGAGGCACCCTGAGCTTGTAGAGGTCCACCAGCAAGGCCAGTGCAGGCTCACCAGGGCAAGGCCCTTGCTGTGTCCTGCTGGGGCACCCCTGGACAGCAAAAGGTGGGTCCAACAGCACATGGACCCACTCTGCGGAGGAAACCTCCCGTGGTTTCAACCCAAGTTTATGCGGCAAGTAGGTCTGAGCCATCGCGCTCCCAGGACTAACACTGCTGCTGTTGGTGCCGCTGTGTTTGCGAGGCTGCAGCAGGAGATAATTCAGGGGGAATTGTCTGAGGAGGAAACGGGTGATTTTCCTCCCTGCGTAGCTTTGTTTCTCTGTCGTGGTGTCACACACAGCTTACAACGTGTCTCTGCTTTGGTGCGTCCCGGCGAGTTGAGGGCTGGGTCGCTCATTGCACTGACGATGACAGGCAAGGTGGTGGTTCAGGCTCACCTTTAGATCCCAACTCTGTGACACCCAAGGGCAGGTTTGTGGGTTGTTAGTGTGGATTAGGTGTCTCCTGGGCCCATTGGGTTTGAGCATTTGCCTTCCTTGGACTTGATTGGGAAACCTTTCTGTGCCACATCCCCCAAACCGGGATATGACGAGAATCTGCTGCATCCACTGGAGTGCAGTGTCGTGTAGAAGGTATTTTCTGGCCAATATTGGCCAAAATATTAACACGGATTCTGTTGGAGAAGAGGTAAAAATGAAGGGTTTTGGGAGGTACCAGCAGCCGAATTCATGGGGAGATGGCAGGAGCTGGCAAAAACTTGTCAAGGCCTGATGATGGAGTTGTCCTCTGATGATGGGACTGGATGGTGGCAGCAACAGTTTGACTTGTCTTTGCCCTGACAAAGCCTGAGGGCTTCAAGTTGACCAGAAAATGTTGAATTTTTCCATCTGAAGTCTAGTTACAACGAGCTGGGATCCAAGGAGCCAGATCTGGGCAGGCTGGAGAACCTCTTTCCAACGCTGCCGGGGGCTCTCCAGCCCTCTTGCCTGCTGTCCATCCTGCTGGACCTTTTCCTATGGATAATGGGCAAGAAGATCAAGGAATTGCAAGGCATGGGCATGTAATTTGGGAAGGGAAACAGCTCATCTGTCTTTGTCCTACACTGGTGTTTCCAGAATGTTTCTGAGCCTTTTTCCTTAATAGATTATTGATCTGTACAGAGCATGGGAGATTATGAGTTGATTCTTTTTCAAGCTTATTTGATTTATCCTGTAAAGGGAGCTTGTTTAATTAAAATATTTCTGGCACTGAAATCAGAGCTCTCAATCTTGCGGCTTGCACTGGGATACAAGGGCTTTTTTAGAAGCAGCAGTTGTTTAATAGGGTCAAACAACTTTGCTCGCAGCAGTGAAAGCTTCCCGGTTTCTAGGAACACACGTACTCCAGGATAAAAATCCTTGCAGGGACTAAAAAATATCTGGAGATGTAGCCCATAACAAAGTGAGAAAGGAAGGAAAAAAATAGAAATGGTGGGAATTGCAGGTTGTTCTTGAGATGCCTGCAGCTGAGGAGCTGCCTTTGGAGCATCTCCAGCGTTGACTTGGAAAGGGGTGTATGATGGGAGCAGGTGGTCCATCAGAGCCACAGTCTCCAGGACACTTGGGAAACCTGCTCCAAGTGTCCGTGTGATGGTGACAGTGACTCGGGCTGGAATTCCTTGGGGTCACGCAGAGGAAACGTCCTGGGGATGTGGAGCCCCGTGCTAATCAGTGAGGGGAGCCTGCAGGTGACCTGCCACTCGCTGGTGCCTCTGCAAAAGGAGAAGGTGGGCCTGGAAGAGAAGCTGTGGAAGAGACTTATTTTCTTCTGATTTGCCCACATTTTGATTTTGCTGTGGAAGAGACTTATTTTCTTCTGATTTGCCCACATTTTGATTTTGCTGCTGCCTGGGACATTTGTGGCTCCTTGCTATTTAAGGGAGCGAGCAGTCAGCTCGAATCTGCTTTTATCAGATGCAGAAAATTACAGCTTGGGTGGCAGGATATTTTAGTCAACACCAGTGTCTATGAAAAACCAAGCTTTTGGTTAAATAAGACTTTTCTGATAAACTTAGGGGAAAAAATGTTTTATTTTTTCCTTTCTTACTTGGAAAAACACAAGGAACATGTTATTCCTTTTCTGCATGAAAGAGCAGTGGGACCAGGAGAAATATTTCACTTTGCTGGTGAGCCATGGTGGTAAAGGGAGTATTATGGCACGTGGTGGTCCACGGTGGTGGCCACAGAGAGCTGGTCCCCACCAAATCCAATGTGTGGTGGTGCCTCCTTGGTGGCAACACAGACTGATCAGCATGCAGACGTTGTTTGGAGGTCCCCCAGCTCCTGGAAACCTTGGCTGAGAAATACATCCTGATAACGTGGGCTCTTGAAGATAAGGCTGCCTGGCAGGCTGATAAATCTGGTTAAGAAGAACCACACCGCAGAGTAAATTACAACGCGCGACTGGATCGATTCCAACCAAAATGAACAATATATTACTTCTTTATCGATGGGGACGAGTAGACTCCTGGGCTGCTGGGTTTCAGTGCTGGGTGCCAAATGGCATGGTGATTTTTTTTTTTTACCTCGGGGCCTCTGGGAGGAGATGGAGTTTCTCCATGAGCATCTCCTCAGTGGTGCTGATAGTGGGAGCCTGCAGAGAAGAGGGTCAGGGTGTCAAGGTGAGTGTGGTGGCCACCAACCAGTCTCTAGGGGCATGTGGAAGCAGATGGAAGGTAAGGATGGGGCAGAGAACAGTCGCCACGTCCTTCTCCCTCCAACATGGTTAAAGGATGGTCTTCATGGTGTGATCTACCAGCTCCAACAAGTGGGGGTAGGTTCTTACCCACTTCTAGTTACACCAGAGACCACCTTGCCTGCAGAGGCCTGGGACTGCTGTTTGATTTGACTCTCAAAACTTCAGTTATTTGCTCTTAGACATCCCCTGGAAAGGACTGACAGCTGGACAGGCAGAGGTATGAGATGGCTTAGCATGTGGGAGTGTGTTTGGTGCTTGGCCAGTCACTTGTTCAGCCAGCTGAGGGCTTCAGGCTCCATGGATATGATCTTGAGTAATCCTATTCCTGTAACTCTCCAAGCTGCATCCCACATGACTTCCCGTGGCAGGATATATCCCATATGGGCCCATCAGTCAGGGTTTGTATGTTGACATTTGTCATCTCTTCAACCTTCAGCTTTTTAAGTTTCTGATGATGATAACTTCTCCTTCACCGTCTGTCTTTCACGAGCCACGTCGCCCCTCTTAGATCTATCGAGCTCCACTTGCTGCTCTTCTGGCAGAACATGCCGTAGATGTGGATGAGACCCTCCTTCCCAGTGGAGACTTCACCAATTTCATCAGCAGTCCAGGCAGCTTTATAAAAGGAAAACAGGAAAAAACAAACTTGTCCACCTTGGGACAGCCACAGCTAATCTCTAAAAGACAGAGCAAACCCTCCTCTTGCTTAATGCCGTTGGCAGTATTTCTTTGGGAACAGAAAATCTTCTTAATTCTCCATCCATTTTGGCTTCAGCCTCTTGGAACCGACCTAGTAGTTAATTTGCTCCTTGCATGAAGATAAGAAAGGAAGAGATTGCAAGGCTCAGCAAAATGGGTTGCGGGGCAAGAAGAGCATTTTCATCATCTTCTTCGGTCTCCCTCACTTGTATCTCCTCTTTCCCTTGCTCTTTTGTGGCTCTGTTTTCTGATTCCTCACTTTTCTTGAGTGTACTCCGCTACATTTCTGCATTTTCTCCCTCAAGAGCACGGTCAGGAGCCCCTTGCAGAAGTTTTATACCACCAAGTTGAACTCCTGGGAGGACGAGCCATGCTAGAAAAGTCCCTAAACAGCGGTGGCCTTGTGCCTCATCGACCTCCTTCTGTTTTGCTCTCAAAATCTACATAATTTCTCCCATTTCTTTGTAAAGACACTCAATCTATTCATCTAGACAAAGTGAGAGGCTGCTTTAGCTACGGGTGTTTACAGCAGAAAGGGATGGCTGGTCCATGGTCAAGGTGATAATGCAGAAGAATGACGACTGGTAGCCAGTACTCAGAAAAAATAAAACATTCAGGTTGGAAATAACCATGAGATCGAGCGAGTGTTAGAGCAGCTGCCCGGCGAGGGGTATCTTTGCTCTGGGCCAAAATGTGAAATCAGGGCTGTGTTTTATCTGGATGAAAACGTGGAGGCTGATGTGAAGAGGTGGCCCGTGTTGGGTCTGCCTGTGGGTGGACCCAGCAGCTTTGCAGTGTCAGGGAGACCTCGCTCAGTCTCTTAGAGCTGGCCTTGGCTCAAAGGGCATCTTGAAGTAACCTTGGAAATTCTGTTTCCCTCTAAAGAGGCTCAGGGAGTGCAGGAACTTGCTGTAGGCCAAAGCTGTGGGCTTCTCTGAGGGCATCTCAGCCTAGAGGAGCGTGGTCCAGCCTGGCCTGCAGCACAGGGTTGTCCTAAAGCATCCAGAGCTCCTGTGTCAGACCAACCAGCTTGTCCCGCGGCCCATGGAGACCCCGCAGAGCTGAGGACGGCTGCAAAAGGCAGCCTGGTGCTGGGACCATGGGGCCACGGACCACCCAAAGAGACCAATTCCCCTTCTCTCTGATCAGAGCGTTGATGCTGAGGTTCAACAGGCCCTTCCCAGCAAGCTGGATCCTCAACCCACCACCCTGAGACTCCATCCCGTGGCTTTCAGGCAAGCCAAGAGCATCCAAGTGCTCTCCTGAACGCTCTCCTGCTTTTATTATTATTATTTTTCCCTAATGAAATGGAAGGAAACATATTGAGTGGGGCGAGGTGGCTATATATACCCTCCCAAAGCACCAGTTTCCACCTTTTGGACAGCTGCATCCCCTTTTTTTAGAAGCCCCTTCACACAGCCCACGTCGGCGCGGTTGGAACCAGGCTCGTCTGCTTGCACAACACTTTCGGTGCTCCCGCTTGGAAGCGTTCTTGGGATGCAAAACAGCTTTTTCTTTGCGCCGAGCAAATACAGACGGGCGCTTCGCGTCGCCGAGCAGCTGGGCTAATTTTGGAGATGGAAACGGGCTGCGGAGAAGGGGAACGAAGGCGCGTTCCAGGGAAAAGGTGGCTCGTCACGAGGCACGGTGGGGGGCAAGCAGGGGGCATCCGTGTTGTAAGCTGCTCGGGTGCTGCTGCCCGAGTGTCTCTGCAGAACGAGGTGCCTCCTGTCCAGCAAGGAGCTGCTTAACCTTGGGGAGGAGAGAGCTGCTGGTCTGGAGCACTGAGGTGGGAGAGTTGGGTGTGGGGGATTAGGTGCAAGTTGGTTATAGGGGATAATTAATCATCAGAGACCTCAGGGTGGTCCCCTCTTGTAGTGGCAGTGGAGTGAGGACCCCAAGTCGTTGTCTTATTGACTTTGGGACCTAGATGGAGGGCAGAGCAGTTCTGGAGGCTGCGAGGCTCACGGGGAGAAGAGGTCCAAGCACGCGGGTGTATTTGGCCACGCTGCAGAGCAGACGGGGGAGGCCCCGCGGATCCTCCAGGGCAGAGCTCCCACCAACAGGATCCGCCTGTGAGCTTGTCCTGGGCTCTCTGGGGCTGCTTTTAATCCCCTTATTGTGGGGTGAAGGCCACCAAGACGTCACACCTATGTGCACTAAAGCTGAGTGGAGGCTATCAGCTCCACCGGCCCGAGCGCGGTGATGGGAATAGGTAAGAAGAGGCTGGTCCTGGAGGCCCATCACTCCCGTGAGTGCTCAAACACTGGATTTAGCAACAGAAATAACCTCAGGGGTTCTAATTTGGGCTATTCTGGGGTCTGCGCTGGCTCTGATACTCACTCCGCTCGTGAGGAATGAAGTTGACTGGTGGCAACCAGATGGCAACTGAATTAAACACGCTGGGGTGTGCGTGGTTGGGTTGGTTCCTTCCAGAAAGTCAAAGGAGCCCCAGGATTTGTGTAACCACCTTTGCTGGGCACAAAGCTGCAGCTGGAAGCCCGGGCGTCCTCCCTTCCCTTCTTAGAGCTTCCTCACAAGCTCTGCACTGGGGTTGAGGCTCACCACGTGCAGCCCAGGCCCCAAGCGAGCTGTCCCCAGCGTCCCCGGCTCCGTGTCTGTGCTCCTGTCACCTCCCGTTACCCAGAGCTGCCGTCGCTGTCCCTGCAGCTCGTGCCAGCGAGTGCCCAGAGCCGTCCGTGCTGGGGCCGTCCTGGCATCGCCCCGGGCGGGTGGTTGTCCAGCACCTCTGCCTTTGGGGTGTCAGTCAATGCCTTGTGGCATCAGCCGCCTTGTCCCTCTTGCAAGGGGGTGATTGCACTCCCATGAAGGTCTCCAGACCAGTTCAGTGGGGCTTTCCCCCTGTCATCTTGGTTAGGAACAAGGTGGGTTCTCACTGTCCCTCTCTCCATCAGTGCCCCACATGTAACGTTGGAGCCACCCTGCCCACTGCAAGAAGCAGGTCCAGAGCACCAAGCGAGGACATTCCTGCAGGGCACGGTTCTGCAGCTCCAGCCGGGGAACCCAGTGGTTACACAAGTCCCTGGGGAGGGAGGAGAGAACCTTGGGGCAGCAGGAGCCTTGGTGAGCCCTGCTCCGAGGAGCTTGTCCCGCTTTCCGCGCTGTCCTTTGGCCTTGGGTTCCTTCTCCTGGTGCACAGAGCGGCTCTCGCCCCGCAGCTCTTTCCAAGTGTCGGGCGCATCTCCGTGGAGCAGTCACCGCTTCCCCGCTCTGCAGTGGTGCCACTTCGGTGGCGGTGCCACTTGGACACCAGCCTTTTCCCGCCCTCCACGGGAGACCCGGGCGATGAAATGAAGCTGCTCTGCCTTCGTGGCGGTCACAAACGGACCTAGGGGGATTTATCATGCTCTCCGTTTGGGACCGTCGCGAGGGGACGTGTCCCCTTGGCATGGGCTGGCCTGGCCAGCAGCTCCTGGCAGGGCCCGTGGTACCTGCAGACCGCAGAGCCGTGATCCGAGCCGGTCCCCCGGGACGCGGCTGTGCTAATGGGCTGAAATGGAGGGAAAGGAAGCGTTAGGTGGGAAGCAGCTTCCAGGGAGCCGAGCGAATTAGCGCCGGCGTTCAGCTGAGGACACGGGAGGAGCGAGGGCAGCAGGTGAGAGAGCAGCTCCAATTAGATCTATGGAAAAGGAGGAGCTGTGGCTGAGCTTCGGAGCGGCTCTCGGTGAGATGGGATGAGCTGTGACACGAGGGACATTGAACAGGTTGGCTTGGTGGGAAGCCTCCCTCCAGGCCCACCAGCTTGGGGCACCTGCGTGTCTCCATCTCCAGCAACCTCTGTGTCTTGGATGTTGATGGTGTCTTTGGAGAGCCCTGCCACAAGGGAGGAGAAAATAGACCGGGACGTCTCCTGTGAGTGGCACCATGAGATACGCCACATTGGGCACCTGAGCAACGAGTTTAGGAGGTTCTCGCTGTTAATTTGGACGTTGATGCAGGTACCAGAAGGGTTGCCCAGGTTTTCCAGTCGCCCATCTGTCGCAGTGCTGAGCCCTGCGCTGTGCTTGTCAGCCTGGGGCTGGAATATTCCTGCAAATACAGTATATTTAGGTATATTTATAGACTATACCTATAGCGTAGGTAGTTCCAAGAGCTGGGAGGACTCTGGTACCTCAGGCCACGTACCTTGCAGCATGCTGGTCTTGTCTTAGTGTTTTAATAGACACTGTTTGGACTGGGTGAAGGACAAATATCTCAACCAAGTCCTCGAGGTGGTGTCAGGAGAGCCAGCTCGCAGGGCTGGAGACTCTGCAAGCTTCTTGGCCAGAGCCGAGACCCCCAGACCTCCAACTCGCTGCGTGGAAGTTCAGGTGACGGTAGTGCTTGCCAGGGAGGCGACGAAAATCCCACAGCCGTTGGGGGACTCAGCGTTTAATTAACTTGCCAAGCGCTGACGTTGACCAGAATTGTGCAGGAGGCCTCCTCGTTGGGTTAATTACGGTTTGGCGTGTTCCTCATTAGCGAATTAGGCCGATTGCAGGGGAGGAGCCGTCGGAGGCTGCTTTGGCCCCTCGCCGGTGAGTGGCACGAGCAGCATCGCGCGCGGCCCCAACGCCCCACTGGCACATGGATGAACCCGGAGCAGGAGGAGCCCCAAAGACCTCGAGGCTTCGGTGGGAGGATGAAGCTCTCGTCAGGAGCTGCCCCTGCTGCTGTGGCTCTGGTGGCTTCTCTGCAGAGCTGCTCTTGGCTCGCCTTGCTCTCCTCCCTTGGCCCCTGTCTCACATTCAGCCGGTATTTCCTACCATCAGTGTTAGGCTTTTTGGGGTGCCCTGGAGGCAGCTTAAATATAAACGCAGCCCTCCCGCTGCCTGTGATATCTGTCCCATGCAGGGACATCCATGTTTTGTGAAGCAGCTCTTTGACCTATGGTGCAGCCCCTTGTGCTCCTCATCTTCCTCACTCCTCCCATGCCCCTGCGCTTCCCACATCTTGTCCATCCCTGTCGCGTGGTCGCTCTTGTGTTGGAAATGATCCCAGATTCGCTTTGGGGACCTGCTTTTTGGGGACTGCGCTGCCCAGAGCCTCCAGCTTTGGTCACGCTGGTGACTATGGCCCAGTAGTTTCCCCAGAATAACCCCGTGAAGACATTGACCATTTCGACAAGGTACAGAAACCACACAGAGAAAGCCTTGGAAGGAGGAACCCCCAAGCGTTGGCCATGACGCGTGGGGCTGGGGAGCACAGGAGACGCTGGCAGGAGCAGGAAGGTCCCTACGAGCAGACATGGCCACGAGCCCCCCAAGGCTACGGAGAAGAGCCCCCAACAAGGAATGTCTCACAGCAAGGTCCAACTTGCAGCTCAGCCCATGCAGCCTCTCGCTGTGTGGAGGGCGGCCTCCTTGCTCCTGGTGGCCCCATGCTGAAAGGTGGCACCTGGCTCCCGCAGACCACAAATACCTCCAAGGATCAGGCCCGAGCGCCAGATTTTCGACATCTTGAAGCGCGACGGCTCCGACAGATGCCTAAGTGCCTTTGCCCTAAGCTCCTTACCTACTTACCTCCTGGGCCAGGAGAAGACAATTAGTTCCTGGGTGTTCTGCAGTTTGCCCGTGTAAAGCACTAAAGACCTCCTAATTATTATTATTATCTTTGTAGGATCGGGTTAATCTTTCAGGGGGTTTAAGAGCGGCTAGCCAGTCGTCTGGTCACCCAGTGTTTGCGTTCTTCTCGGAGGCAGCTTAATCCTGCTGGCCGTGGCTTCAACCCTTGGCCAAGCGGGCTTGCAGAGGAGCGAGCCCCATCCCTGGCATTCCCAGCCTCCGGAGTCCCGTGCTGGCTTTGTGCCCGGGATCCTGAATTTCCCCCAAAGCCCCCCAAAGCAACCGCTTTTGGCTGCGATTCAGGGGCGAGATGGATCTCCCCGGGACGTGTTTGTCACCAACGTCAAGGCCAAGACGGTTTGTTTGATTATATCCCTTTTTTATTACACTGCTGAGGCTCGAGTGCGGCAGCTGGCCGTGTGTAAGCTCTTCTTCGGGTCTGAATTGGGAGCTGCAGCTTTCAACGTGCAGTAGAAGTTGAGAAGAGCTGCTGCAAAGCTGATCTGTTTGATGGGGTACAATCAAACAGATCTGGTCCCCCTGGAGCAGAGGTGCCACGGGACACTATGGGACAGTTTGTCACCTCTCAGCATGGGGTGGTTGGCTGAGGACCATGTTCAGAGCCTCAAAACCAGCATCTTTACCAAGATGCTCGCCATAGCAAGAAGTGTTAGGAAGGTCACTCCTTAGCTGGTTATTTTCCACTTTGGGGGACGGCTAGAAGGCTGGATGGTGCCGGGGAGATGCCGGCTTCCCACCTCTTCCGAGATGTGGCCCTTCAAAGGGTGACCCACGTGGTGCAACGCGCCTGCCTCGTGCCACGGACCGGGCTGCGAGGAGAAGGGGCTGCACGGGAGCAGAACCGGGAGTCGCTGCTGGAAGCGCTGCCCCCAAAACAAAGCAAGTGGGGTACAACCTGGACCTGAACCCTCCCTTCGTGGGTTGCCCGGCACATGCCGCAGCCGCAGCAGGCTGCGGTCCAAGGCGACCTCCCCGCTCCTCCCTCTCTGCCTCCTGTTCGTTCGGGAGGTTTTTCTGCTGACTGTTACAGGCAAGTGGCGTTTCCAAGCGGCGCCCGGGATGCTTTTTGGCAGGGCTATTTTTAGCGCCGAGCCTTCCCTCCTCCAGCTCCCGGTGTGGTCCCGTGAAGAGCCGAGCTGTCACATCTGAGCGAGCAGCACGGCGACGAGGGAGCCACGGAAGCTGGAAGAGCCGCCAAGAAGAGCGGCCTTGGAAGCCACAAGGTTTTCCTAAGGGAAAACCACGGGAAGATGCTCGGGATGGGCTACGGTTTGATGGCTTTGGTGGGAGCTCAAGGTCCTCAGTGGAGAGGGATATGGAGGATCCGAGCTCTCCCTACTCCCTGCCTTTGCTTGCATCAGCGAAGAAAAGAAGAATTAGAAGAAAAACGGGATTCCTGGAAGAGAGATAAAAGGCCGTGCGTTTCCGTGAGGAAGGGATTCAATTTGTGTCACGCAATTACATTTTTCTTCTGCAGCCTGAAATAATTACACGGCAGAGCGGGGTGAGGAGATCTGATTCCGGAGCCAAGCGCTGAGAGGGGAGGCTGAAAGAAAAGAAGACAAATGCAATCATTAAGATACAATGGCCCTTAATTAGGCTTTCTCTTTGATTAAGCAGTAATTAAACATTGCCATGCTGAAAGGTTTGGGGGGTTTTATGCTCCGCCAAGGCCCTAATGTGTTCCTGAGAGGTATCTATGAGGAGCAAGCTCCTCAAGGGAGCGGATTGCAGAGGTCGGAAGCTCCCCATGGCTTGCACACCATCCCGGCAGCTCCCTGCTTTGCAAGGAGCAGGGGCTCTCCTGTACCTGACAGCGAGCCCACAAGTGCCCACATGGAAGAGTTTCCTCCAACTGGGCAAGCACTTGCGGCAACAAAACATCTCCAGCATCTTGTGAGAAGGTAGAGATTCTCCTGATGTTCCTCGGGAAAGAAGCAGAGGAGGAGCAGGAGGACATCCCAGTGCTTGGAGTGAGTGCCTGAGTAGCGTCCAGTTGATCCCAGAGGGAAAACTCCATCAATTCCTGATGAAATGGGTCGATCCCTAGGTCTGACCCAAAAGCTGGAGATCGGTTTAACCGTGAGCAAAGCACAGAGCCAGGAACTAGTGAGATTTCTCAGGGACACCTATGTGATGTCCCATGGATGGACGTGGCATTTTCAGTGCTCCAGGGGAGAATAAAGAAACAAAACTGACATTAAGTTAAGCTCAAACAACTTCAGCAATTGGGACGTTGCCTTTGTCCAGGTGGCAAATTCAGTCTTTGGTCCACTCCGCTCCTATGATGTTTGTCCCCTTTCCTAAGCTTCCTATCATACAAGGTCAAGTACCGTATCCACCACCGGTCATGTAGGTGAACATGGGCTTTGGGTGGCCCTCACCTTGCAGGTGGAAGCCCATGTGGCCCCAAGTGACACCATCAGTCTGGTAGGATTGGATTGTATGGATTCTTAAGGATTCTATGACCCTATGAGGGTTGGGTGGACGGCCAACATCTGCCCCTGCTTCCGTTCAGCCCAGCCCTGTGTCTTGCTGGGGACAGTGACCAAGTCAGGAGGTTGTCCTCCGGAGAGAGGCTCTTGCTGCTCCGCCTGGGCTGGCTTTGCAGCCTCCTTCCCAATGCAACCCCCTGAGAGCCCACCTTTCCCCAAGGATGAAACCTCCTTAGGGATCAGCTGGACGGTCCCAGCGTGTTTCTGCTGTAGGTTTGCCACCCTGAGCTTTCCGAAGCAACACATCTCCGGAACAGGAGCCTGGGCTGAATGACTTGCAACATTTGGCTATTAGCAGCCAAAAATAAAGAGAAGAGAAAGCTTTAAATCATGCAACATCAAACGTGAAGCAAACGTCAAGCCCCCGTTATTCCTGGACATGCCTGCACAGGTAAAAATAGCCCTTTGATGGCTCGAAGGGGAGATGTGCTTCTCATCTCTTAACACCGAGCTCCCTCCTCACCCCTGCAGCCTTTCCGCCACTTCCAGCCCCGATTGCGAGCTGCTTTTTCCAGGTCATAAAGCGACAGCTCTTGCTGGGAATTTCCTGGGGCGAGCTTGGCCTGTTCTCTTCTGCACAGCGTGTACTTTGGGTAATGTCTCAGGGAAATTTTTTTTTTTTTTGTGACACGCGCCCCCCCGCTGTTCTCAGAGACCACAAAAAAAAAAAAATCAAGAGCCTTAAGTATTATGATTATGCTATTAAACCTTTGGTGTATGGAGGAAAACAAATCAGGGCAGACCAGGAGCTGTGGGAAGTCAGAGGAGTGTTAAGCTGTTGTAGTAACCTGCCTTCCTTGTTTAATTTCCTTTAAGCTGAAATACCTGAAAGACTGGAAATGAAAAGCATCTGTGATGCTGGGGAGGGAGCTATGGGGGAGGGTTTAAAATAGCTATAAGCTAGGCCTAACTGTCAGCGAAGCTGCTGAGCTTCTGAGGGCCAAGGGCTGATGGAGTGGACCAGGGTACAGGTGGTTTTAAGCGGGATGGTTGTTCTCTTCGAGCTACTTTTTGAAAGATGCTCATAGCTTTCAAAGAGGTGCAATAGGAGCGTTAAAGAACAGCGTGAGAGAGGAGACAGGAGAGTGTAGGGTCTGGAGAGAACCTGCTCCCAAGGCTCTCCAGCTGCCTTTGCCCTCCAAAGCTCTGTAGTTGCTTGTCAGAGAGAGAGAGAGACACCCAGAGGAGCAGGTAGTCCATGTCAAGAAGGTGTCTCCAGTAGATGGGTGACTCTCCATTGCTTGTAGAGGAGCGAGGCAGCTGGTTAGGTGGCTGCCCTTCACCTCAAGACAGGTGAGATGACTTTCCCATGAAGAGACTGCGTGGGGAGATGTCCCTGATGCCTCTGGTGCAGTTGCTGCTCCTCAGGGTCTCCAGCTGGAGAAGTTGAGCTGGAACAAGCTCCTAGGTGCCCAAGCTTGCAGGTATGGTAGAGGGGGCGGCCGTGGAGCAGGCACTGTGCGTTTAGGCCCTGGTGAGGGTCTAAACAAGCAAAGTTATGCGTTGCTTTCCTTGCTGGCCTCCCTTCATGGAGAAACAGGGCTGGGCTTGTTAAGTAGGATGGGGGGAAGTGTGGAGGGAGGAATGGGGCTCCAAGGAAGGGCGATTCCTAGAGGAGACTCGGGAAGAGCGGAGGGTCTCCCGGCTGGTTCACAGCACAGGGAAAGCTCCGCTCTGGTGAAGGCCGGGAAAGGCAGTGCCTGCAGAGCTGGGAGGAGAAGTCTCCGTGGCCAGGGTGGCTCGCAGCAAGAATGGGTCCTCGGCTCAACCCACATGGGTGGCAGGGGTGCCTTTAGTGCTGGGGCCTTTCCAGAGGTCGTGGGCTCTTCAGCCAGGAGCCCCTTGGTAGCTGGGCTTTCAGTGGTGCCAACGCTTCTCCTTCCAGACGCGCTTTTGCTCTTCCACGTGCAGAAGCGTCAGGACTACCCCGTAAATCTGTATCTTGATGGTCGCGCTGCTGTGACTGCACTGCCCTTGCCTGGGGACACAGCCTGTCACAGCCTTGCAGAGGGGCTCTGTGAAACACAAGCCCTCTTCTGAGGAGGCTCACACAGGTTTCTCGCCCAGCCTGCTGATCGATACCTACTCACGTGCTGCACGTGCGCCTCTTCCTTCCAAGGCTTGGCAAGATGGACTGCTCTGCGTGCTGACAGCTGCTTCACTTCAGCCCTAGCTCCCTCCAGCAGGTTTGCACAGATAGAGTGGTGATAATGAGAGGCAGCTCAGTACCAGCTCCGGCTAGAGGGTACATCTGAGGGTAACGGCATGAGGGGGCCAGTTGGTGACCAAGTTGTGAGGTGTTGGAGGCTGGGGATGCCCTTCTTCCAGGATTGCACTTCTTCCAGGATGACCTTCTTCCTGCCCTTCTTCCAGGATGTCCTTCTTCCTGCCCTTCTTCCATGCCCTCCTGTGACAGGAGGCCGAGCGAGGTGAGCTCGGGGGCTGTGAGAGGCTGTGAGGAAGCTCTGGGTGCCCATCTGCAGCTCCACACAAGATCCCTCTCATCCGTGGAGCTGCTGAATAGCTCCTGGTGGTGGCTGCTGCGTTGCAGTGCGCCTTTCTCACAGCATGAGCAGGAGCTTTGTGGTCTCTGGGGTGTTCTGAAAACCCCATAGCTGAGATCAGGAGGTTACGTGAAAACTAAGTTGCTGGCTTTTGCCATGCAGAGGGCTGGAGCACAAGATCTGAGCGGCTCAGTAAAGCCGGGCTGAAGAAAACGGCTGCAGTGCAAAGCCTCACTCTTTAAATGATACAGACTTCACCAAAAGCTCCCAAGTTCTTAGAGAAGACCCTGAGCCCAAGCTCCTCGGAGGAGCAGCGTGATGTTCTCCTTCCCTAGGAGGCTTTGTGAAGGACCATATCTCTCCCTAGAAGGCACCTCTGAACCTTGCAGTTGTGGAGGGTCAGCACAAGAGGCACAGAGAGCCATCCCATGGGATTTGCTCCAGGGGACGTGCCTAGTCGGTTCATTTTGTGCCCATCACCTCCCTTGTCAATGTATGCCGAGGAGCTGCTGGATGCAGGAGGGAGGAGTTCACAGC
Organism: Nothoprocta pentlandii; assembly: GCA_013398315.1. NCBI lineage: Eukaryota > Metazoa > Chordata > Aves > Tinamiformes > Tinamidae > Nothoprocta > Nothoprocta pentlandii. The sequence goes on from VZSG01001297.1 coordinate 78,894, forward strand.
CAGAGGAAGCACCAGGGCTGAGAGGCTGATGCTGCCCCTGGCCTCTGTTCAAGACCAGGGACTTCCAGCGCCCCGGGAGCTCCGTGTCCCTGGGACCATGGGGTGGATGAGCTGCGCTGTCTGCTTAGAGCAGCCCAATACCTTTCCAGCACCTCTGCCCTGCTGAGGCCACCCGTGTTCCTTCTTTGAAAGCAATCTCCATTTCCAAAAAAAAAAAACCCTTCTCTCAGGTTAAAATAACCAAGAGCTCCGAGTACCTGCATTTCCTACGATGTTCCTGAACTTGGCGAAAGCTGCTGCTTTTTGTAGGAAAGCTGTGGGGATCCAAGAGCAGCTTCTGGGAGCCTCACAGGCCTCACAGAGCTGCACGCAGCCAGCCGGCACCACGCTGCCTGAAAGACCCCATTTAACACATTTTTTTTTGCTGAGACAGGTAGTAATTTCTCCTTGGCTGCATTTTCTCTGTGGGAATTTGTTCTTCTGAATCTTCTGCAGCACTTCTCTGCAGCAGTATGTAGAGAGTAGGATGTGTGCCCACTCAGTCCAGAAAATTAGTTGTTCTTGGCTACATCTGCTAGCCTGGAATGGCCTCAAACTCAACGCGGGGACCGAGCTGCTCAACTTCTACCCTCTTCAGTGTGTGATGGTGGTCTGGGAAAGGGCTTGGACACCCTGGATAGTCCATCCCTGATCGCTGTGTCCAAGCTGAGGCATGAGCTGGATCTTGGACACCGTAGTCCATCTCTGAGGACTGTGTCCAAGCTGAAGCATGAGCTGGATCTTGGACACTGTAGTCCATCTCTGGTGGCTGTGTCCAAGCTGAAGCATGAGCTGGAGATCCTCTCCCCAGCTTGCTCCTAGAAGACCCTTCCCAGGAGGTTTCTGCTGCTTGTGGTCTTTTGGCACCACCAAGGAGAGCATCCCTGAGCCCTCGGATGCGCCTTGGGAGGGGATGCACGTTCCCAATCCTCACCTGCCCATCAACCATGAGACAACTTGGGAGTGCTTGGTGCGGAGCTCGATGCCGTTACCATTCCAAGCACAGCCTGAACAATGTGGTTTCCCCCTTCCTACTGGACCTCCCTTTCCCTAGGAGGCCCACGGGGCTCCTCCGGGCGCGTTGCTGCTGTAGATGCCCTCCTAACCAGGTCCTTGGGCAAGTTTGGCCGCCTGCATGGGGATGCTCACAAATGTGGCCACGCAGCGGGACCTAACGGAGCCGGTGGCCGAGCCGCTGTCCTCTGCCATGCGTGTGGCTCCGTTAGCTGCTGCGTCACGGCAGCCGGGCGTCCCCACGGGGCTCCAGCCCCGCTGCATCCCTGGGGTCCCACCACTGGGGACAGGACTCCAGGGCCGCGCCAGCTTCCCTGGATCCCTGCAGTCGGCACGGGGAGCAGGAGCTGGGGGAGTTACGCAGATGCCAAACGGGTGACGTTTGTTCCCCCAAGCAGTGCTGGAGAACTCAAAGCGTTGTGGCCTCCAACTCCCCAGAGTGCCCAACTCTTCCCAGAGTGCCCAAATCCTGCTCGCCCAGGAGCCCAGCTTAGGTGGCCTTCCCAAAGTTGTGAAAAATCCCTAGGACGGGCTTTTTCTGCCCAGCAAGCGCTCACGACACCCTTGGTAGGCCACAGCGGGAGATGCCATGAGGCTCCCAGAGGAGAAACCCTGAGCAGAAGTCCCGGGTGGTGACACAGGTGTCACCATCTAGGTGCTCTGATGGACTGCTGGAGAAGTGAAACACGTTAAAAATCCAAGGTCAGCAGAGAATCCAAGCCTTAGAAACGAGGCACTGTGAGGAAGTCCCTCCGGTTGTCCTGCCTCAACTGCAGGTGGTAGGAACCTCTAGGAGACTCCTCGTTTGTAGCCTCGTAGTAGGCTCCTCATTTATGCAATGAGCTGGGAGCTGCGAGGCAAGTCTGGTATTAGAGGAGACGTTATTCCTGGATACAGGACTTACCCCAAGGAGCCAGGGAAGGGCTGCAAACCCCGGGCACCGCGAGCAGGAGGGTCCAGGAGACCCAAGGGCTCCGTTCACAGGGTTTTGCCGCAGGGATTAGGAGCCGTGGGGGCAGCAGCGCTTTGAGGAGCTGCGAGGACCTCGAGGAGGTGCTGAGCGGGACTGGCTCGCGCGGCTTCGTTCGAGCCGGAGCCCCCGGCTTTGGCAATGCTTGGGCCAATCCTAACGCAAAGCTAGGATTTTCCCAAAGCGAGGACTTCCCCAAAGGGAAAGGGGTGGCCTCCTCTCCATGTTGAGGGCATGGGAGAAGGCTTCCCAAGGGCCGTGCAGGGACAACCTGTTTCTCCAGGAGCTGAAGCCTCTCTCGGATTTGAGGGTGGCCAAGATGTGTTGTCCCTAGTCCCTTGTGACCATTGTGGAAAGTGGGGGAGGAAGCTTGTGGGAAGCTTGCTGGGTGGAGAGGTGATGTCCCCGGTGCGTAGCAGGAGCTCCTGCCTCCCCGGAGGCCCGGAGGGGGTGAGATGCCCCTTAGCCTGGTCATACGAAGCCTCCCAACCTCGCGCTAACGCTTCCCTTCCTCCCTTTTGCAGAAGAACGAGTGGCTCTGCTTGAACTGCCAAACTCAGAGGCTGCTGGAGGGGAGCCTGGGAGACCCTGCCCCGATGCCGCTGCCCGCCGCCAAGCCGGCGCCGCCGGGCTCCCCGCGCCACCCAGCGCCGG
>VZSG01001298.1:0-20352 GCA_013398315.1 Nothoprocta pentlandii
GGGCTCGGGCCCCGCCGGGGGTCAGGGGGGTGTCTCCGTGCCCGTCCGCTCCGTCTCGTTTTGCTGGAGCCCCGCACAGGGGCGGCCTCCCTGCTGGCTCTGTCCAGCGGGGGCCCCTGCGGAAAGCCAGGGTTTCGGGGATAACCGTGCGTCTGACCGAGGCTAACTCCCGCTTTCCGTCACCTCGGGCGCTCGGGGACGGCCGCGGCAGCTGCTTGCAGGCGCCCTTTGCAGCAGGGACGGGCAGCTGCCCGCGAACCCCGACACGAGCGCCCGGAGTCGGGGTGCAAACGGCCGCAGCCGCCTTCGTTTCGGTGCACGGCCGGTTCTCCCGGTGGGGATGGTTTGTGCTCCCGGCGGGGCAGGGATGGGGTTTGCACGGGGCTGTGGGGGTGTCCTGCAGAGCCCCACGGCCTGCGCTGGCCCGCGGGGTGCGAGCGGGGCCCCTCTGCGGGACCAGCCCCCCGGCCAACAGGCTGGACCTCTTGAGCGTCCCTAAGTCCTTAAGCTTTTTACAGGAGCTATTTAAGTGCAAAGAGCTGGTTAAAACCCCAGTGGCACTGCTGCAGGCTGCTGCGTCCCTGCCCCGCGAGCCCGGCCTCCTCCTGCTGCGCTCGGCCTCTTCCACCACATCCGTAACGGCTCCGAGAGCTCGGAGCAACGCCTCTCCCTGCCCGGTTTGCATTCCTTTCTGTTGTATTTTGCTCTAGTCCTAGAGCCCTCGAGGGTACTTGCTGTCTCCTGCATCCCTTCGGCGTGCCAGCAGCTCACCAGTAGCCTGGCTGGTGACCTTGTGTGCGTTCTGCTCTAGTTCATATGCCACTTTCTCAAATGCCCTTAAACCTGGTAGCCGGAAAAAGGACTCTTTCCCCTCTCCGGTCGTTTTTCTTTTTTTTTTTTATGGCATTTTTTTGGAGCTGGAACTTGCCTCATGAGGCAGCAGGATCTAATTTGCTGCTCTGCAGTTACAGTGATGATGCTCCACGTACGTGACTCTTCTCCCCGCTGTTGCACCCTGCCAGCTCCACGGAGCTGATGCGAAGTCAGGATTTGTTTCTGTCCACGCAGAGCAGCTCGGCGTGGGAGCAAGTGTCTCCTGGCTGAGCACTCGCTTGCGACTGTTTGCCAAGGGGCCGGCGTGAGAGTGCAAACAACTTGTCACCCAGACGCCGCTTAATAAGGGCTCTGTTACTAATTGCACGTGGGGGTTTGGGAGGCGATTAACGTCGCCCGAATGGGCAAGGGGAACACTGTGGCTGGGGGGTTGCGCTGGCGCCCTTTGCTTTGCACGAGGGAGAGCTGCAAAGGGGGGGGTCCCGTGGTGTTTTTCTTTTTTTTTTTTTGGTGAGAAACTCATGCCCTGGCTTCTCTAGCAAAAATGTAATTCCCACTTATTATTTTTAGTCTTATTTCTTGGCTGTTGTCTTCTCATCACAAGCACGGCAGAATTTTGTGCTGAAACTCTTGTGACTCACAGTGTTGCTGTTACAAGAGGGTTAGTTGTAGGAAGAATAACAGTCCTTCTGTTTTAGGAATATCTAATGCCTCTAGGAAACAAATTAGGGCCAAGCAAGGGCATCGGCAGATGCAGATGGTTTGAAGTTAATGCAGGTCAGTTAGGAAGGCCCAACTTCAGCTGATATTCCTGCTGATTTTAGTCTTTTGTAGTTCCCCTTTGACTCCTCTCAGGGTTCTCGAGAGTTGTTTCAAGCCACATGCTGTCCTGGGCTTTGCTTTGTCCAAGGCTTTGCTTTGGCTTGGGACCAACAGTGACCTGGGCTCTCGCCCTGCCCATCCCACAGGTGGTTTTGCCTTCCCTCCGGGTGCTGACCAGCTGTGTTCCGGGGATCAACAGAGATATTGATGCTCTGCCTTAAGGAGAGCGAGGCTGTCGTAAGCGCTGACGTGCTGGCGTTGGAAAAGACTCGACGTGCTGATCTCGAGCCCCGTGCGGCAAATCAGGTGCTGGGCTGTAGGATGCAGTGAGGAAAGAGCTTGGGAACCGCTGTTTCTAGAATTACTCGAAATCTTGAAATTTACCCACAATAGAAACCTGTTTTGAAATACCGGTTGAAGGTCTCTGCTCGGTGGGATCATCTCTGATCTTTAGTACACCTTCTTGCTCTGCCTCTGGAAGAGCACGAAGGGGGTTATCCAGGTGGGAAGGTGTTTCTACGAATGGCTGAAAGGCTGCAGACCATCTGTTTGGAGAGTGGACTCAGCCAAAGGTATAATGAGAACGTTTTAATAGTGCTTGGCCTGCTATTTACCGTCTCCTTTTCTGCAAGAATAAACAGCCTTGTGATAAAAATAAGAGGCTGCTCATGCAGCCTAGCAACAATTTCTTAAAATTCCCTTGCAGCATAAGCCACTGTACAGAGGGAGGATGCAGGTAGCTCTGTTCTGGGAGGCACCGAGATCCCTGCAGCTCCCAAGATGGAGGAGAAGGGGCATTTGGGAAGGAGAGAGAACCCGGAGGGCTGGTGGACAGAAACCTGGAGCGGCTCCCGGGGCTCCATCCCGCTCCTTTTCCCAGCCTCGCGCTGCCCTCCGAGCTGCCCTCTCTGCATTGGTTCAGTTGGGTGACTTGCCAGCAAACCCAATGCTATCTGTCCCGATATTTACTTAATTGTTTATTTTTGCCAGGATACAAGCGCATTGGCTCGGTGAGGACCAGCGAGCAGAGGCAGCCGCAGTGGCAGAGCAGAGCTGGCCGGACCCGCCACGAGACTGTCTGCTCCTATAGGATCTTCAATATTCCTTAGGAAGCAAATCCCTAGCTGCTGGAAAGTGAGCGTTAGCAACTGCGCTTTGCTGTAAAAGCTCCATATGGAGGAGCCTTTTTTTCCCTTAATCCGCCTGTGAGCCGAGTGCTGCTGTCACGGGCAGCCTCTCCTGCCGCCCCAGTGCCCCGAATCGGAGGAGACGCGAGCGCGGTCTGCGCAGCCCCTCTCCCGCCTGCTCTGCGGCTTGGATCACTGCTCTCATCTGCTCCGCGTTTCACAGAGCTTTTAATGGGCACGAGAGCTTAATCAGAATACTCGCCCAGATCCTGAATAAGCACTCGGGCTAAAAATAAAGTTTTATTTTGGAGGATAAGCAGCTGGTAGTGCTTTGCAGCTGAGGCTGCGTTTCGCAACACGTGTAAGAAGCTGAAAGAATGAAGCGTTTTTCTCCAGGCTGTCACAATGGCAGAGATGCTATCGTAGCAGAGCTGCTAATGCTCGGAGATGAAGTTTTATTCTCGAAACTAAATTATGTAGTCAAGGGAATTATAACCATTTCTAATTACTGTAGCTAAAGACTTGAAATTTAAGGCAGGAGTTTTGCAATGTTTCACGGTTCAGAATGATTGAAGTAGAAAAATATGAATGATCCTTAGCTTCATTTTTCATTTGGCTATGAAAACTTGTTCCTCTCATTTAGGGTACTATGATAAAAAATAATTAAGCTTGTTGGTATCACATAAAATTGGCAATTGTGACTTGGATGGCCACGCATGAGCTACACTGGTGGGCTGTGCTGCTTGGTCCTGCAGCTGCTTAATGGCAGGGCATGGGGTGGCTGTGCAGTGACGGGCTTGTGGATGGTCCCGGTGGATCAGTTTTGGGTCACTTCTTTGTGTTTAAGCTTGTTTGGGGGTCAGACAGCACGGAACCGGGACCGCGGGACGTCGCTTGTACCGGCCCTGCACAGGGGCCGCCTTTGGCCTCCCTGCCTCCAGGGAGGCACCCGCGCTGCTTCTCCGTGGAGGAAAACGTGCTAGTGTTGGCGATGGTGGGAAAAGCACTCGCTGGAGAAGCGGGAAGGCCTCCTTCGTGGAGGGGCGTGCTGCAGGCTCGAAGTGAGATGGGCTCTGAGGAAGCTTGGACAGAAACACCCTGTGGTCACCAGCCACCTAGGAATGTTCCCATAATGTCTGGGGCGTATTTGTGCCCTTGAGGAAGGTCAAATCTCAGGGGTTAAAATGAGTGTTTACGTCTGTCAGTGACTGGAACATGGAAAACAGCCGAATATCTGTTAGGTCACTGTTATCAGAGCTGTGTTTCTGTTTCAGAAACAGCTTTTTCTTTGTTTTCCTTTGCTTGTACAACTCAGATGTACATAAAAATAAACAGAATTTTTAATAACATCCAAGCTTCACTCACCGATGAAGGATTTCAGCTTTGTCATTCTCAGCCAAGAGTTTGGATTCAGCATATGTGCTGTCAGCCCGGGCACTGGTAAAAGGCTAAATTCCAGGAGAGGGATTATAAGGTGTAAAAGGTGTAAGAGGTCTTAATGTTCAGCTATAGTGTTGAGTAATCTGCAAGAAAACCAGACTTTGGAGACACTGGTGTCCTGCGTGCTCGGTGCCCTAACCCAAATTTTACAAACTGGGGGTTCTGATGATGTGCAGGGACTTCAGATGAAGCGCACGTGCGGTGCCCTTGTTGGAGAGCAGCTCCGGCCGGGTCTCCCTCGCCTGCGCCCGTCCCGTCTGCTCGTGGTGGTCCGTGGAGCACCCCGTGCCGGCGGCTGAGCGCAGGCATGCTGCTGCGAAGGCATGGCAATGCACACGGTGCCCGGTGCGGGCTGCTGGGGCCTGCCGAGACTCGGGCTCTGCATCGGGTCCTCGGCCCTCCGGCCGTGGAAGCGCTGACGGCTCTGGATGCGTGGCCTCGTAAGGAGAGCGGAGTGTGGGAATGTGAGCCCTCGAGCTGTGTGAAGCGCGCCCGGAGAGAGGGGAGCGAGCTCGCTGTGCACGTCATGGAAGGGCAGGAAACAAGAAGCTGGAACTGCACTCAGCAGCTGTGAGTTACTCAGGCTTTCCCAGCAGGAAGGAAGGATGCGGAGCAGCGCCGGGGTTCTCTCTTGTGCTCGCCGGTCCTCTCAGAACGGCGTCAGGAAGCCGTCCAACGGCGGGGACTCAAGTCTGGCTTTCTTGACAACTTTGAGCTGCAAATGCTTGGTGCGTTTAGAGGAAAGATGCTCTTTTGGGGCGGTGGTCCGTTCAGCTCCGCGATGGCCGTCGCTACCCCTGGTCGGCGCCGCGGTGGGAAGCGCAGCGCCGGGCCCGGCCGGTGCCGCCGTGCTGTCCCGCTTGGCGCGAGCGCCACGCGGCACGGACGAGGCTCGGCCCGCACGGGAGGCCTCGCGGGGCAGCGCGTGTCTCGGCAGAGCCTTGGATTCAAAGCGAACACGGGTCTCCTCGTGGAGACGAGGCCGTCCTTCCCGTCCTCCTCGGGAGCTGCGGAGGCCGCGTCCTTACGGCCTCGCGCTCCCGTCGCCTGTTGTTCTGGTGACACGCACGTATTGTCACCACAGCGTCTGCCCCGTCACGTGCCACAGCCCTGGCGTCCCACCCGCGCTCTCCCCGTTTCCCTTTCTTTTTTTTTTCCCCCTTTCTTTTTGGTGTGCAGTTTGGAAATGCGCAGGCTGCCGTTTGGTTTGTCCAGCTCCTTGAAAGGTTTAATTAAAAGAGAACAAAGTTAAGCTGTCAGCCTAAGAGCACGAGATAATTCCAGGCTGCGGGCCGCTTCTTGCTAAATCACTGGTTCCAGGCTCTGATTAGATCCCTTCCAACTAATAGCTATTAATTACTTTTGTTTTCCTGGTGCTAGTAGGGGCAGTGCGTTGTCTTACAGACACCCGAGGGGTTCAAAGCTTCAATTAGGTCTGTTGAAACCCAAAGGGCTGAGGGAGAAGCAGCAGCCAGAGCTGCGAAGGCAGGAGGGCTTGTGGGGCAGAAGTTGGGGGCTGCCGGGGGTCCCTGCGTTAAGCACGGCCTGGCAATACGCGGCCAGTGCTCCAGTATCAGGGAAACCCATATTTTCCAGCATGTAAAAAGAGTAATTGTATGAAAATCCTCTCCCCTCAATAAGAATGATGAGTGTAAAGGTTTCTTATCTGCTTAATGCATAAGCCTAGGGATTTCCCTGGGCTTTGCAGAATTAAATGTTTGCAGCTCAAGGCTCTTCTTCCGTTTGACATTAAGAAAAGGGAGTTCCTTGAAGCTCTAAGTAATGAAGTTTTGTCTGCCCCAGATTGACATTTATTAACTCAAAAAATAAATTAAAAAAGCATGCCTTTCAGTTTGTTTTTGGCTTGATTTCAGGCATGTGTCTTCCATTAGCTTTATGACATAAGGTAACAGCAGCATTGCAGTCATTGTGCAGTTGTTATCAAAAGGCCTGTGCTGATACGTTTTTTACATCAAGGAGGGAAGAAATCCCTTCAGCATCCGGTCTTGGGAGGCGCAATCCCGAGCTCGCTTAGAAGCATCCCCTGGTGACACGGGCCGGTGTCTGAGATGGTTAAATGCATGCACCGCGTTTGAGCTGTCCGCGTTTTGAAGCTCTCATTTAGAAACCGAACATCTCCAAGTGACATTGAGCCCTGGTCCTTTGATGGCTTTTGAACACTGTTAATATAGCAGTAAAGCCAGCTCAGGCATTAGAACTCCCACAGAGCGGAGCTTGACCGTGTTTGGAAGCGAGCTGCAAGCGCCAGGGCAGACACGAGGGTTTCCAGGCCTCCCAGCCGGCTGCCTGGGGGAGCCCCTTGCTAGACGTAGGAGACTCCCTGCCTACTGGCCCCCTGCTATCAGTGGGGTCCCTCCTGCTCTGGCTCCTCACTCCCACAGGGCTCGCTGCTGCTGGGGAGGGCCTGGAAAGGCTTCCTGAAACACGGGAATGGGCTCTCATGCCATCGGGTGAGGTGAACGCTGACAAGGGAATGTGCTGTGAGAAGAGAAGGACGCGAAAAATCAATATTGCAATAAGGGAAATGAGCTGGGGTAAAGGGTCTGCGCATGAGGTGAGTGCTCCAGCAAATGCAGTTTTGTTCGTTAGCGTGGGAAGTGAGGAGAAGGGGATTAGGGCCGATCTGCTGCCTTTAGCACCCTGTCTTAAGAGGACATTGCTTTGCTGTTCCAGTTCCGTAATGTTTGCTGGGGAAGCTGCCACTCGGGCCTGCACAGGAGATGGGATTATGGTTTGCAGCTAGAGCAGACTGTTTTCTTTCCTCCAGATAGCGTAGGACACTAATGAATTGCTTTTCTTCTGCAGCCTCCCTCATACTTCCCTACAGGTGGAATGTCAGCAAATCCAGTTGAACCCTCTAATCTTGTTTAAGAAAGAAAAAGCCACTAAGCAAACCCGTGGATTTGTTCTTGAACCACGTCTGGAGGCAGCAGCAAGTTAGCCTCCTCCTGCTGATAAACCCAGCTGACCTGGCAATTCTCGAGGTACTTTAATGGGTCAATGGAAACGATGCCCGTGTCCAAGTTCTGCAGCATGAGGACTGACTTATTCATTGTTCGCTCTCACTTTGTGCCAGTGAAAACCGACTCCTGAGGCTGCAGGGTCTGTGTTTCACAACGTCCTGGTCGTTTTTGGCTTATGCCCCATTCCCACGGTCACATGGAGAGTGGATCTTGTCTAATTGTAAGAAGCTGCTGCAGATCTCGGTGCTATCTTCATTCCTTTGGGGGAAGAGTAAGCACTGGTGTTGCTCTTGTCCCATGACGGCGTGATGGTGTTGATTCCCTAAGTTTAGTCGCTGTCTTGGATGCTTGTGCTGAAGTAAGCAGCAGTTTTACCAGGCTCTGGGTGCCCCCCTTGAGCAGGGGGTTGCACTAGGTGATCTCCAGAGGCCCCTTCCAACCTCAACATTCTGTGTTTGTGTGATTCTGTGGATCAGAATTCTTTTCCTCCATTTGTTGGCTATGGTTTGTTTTATTTTGGAATAAGCGATTGGCATAATTTCCAACCCTGCTAATGTGTGCTTCTGCTAAGATGTGCAACTAATGGGAGAAATCTTCGTTAAGATGGAAGTATTGGGTTTTCTGGGTGAGTTAATGTGGTATCCGAATCTATCCTGCTGTCTTTCGTTTGATTTTGGGAGGTGAGGGGAAGCGCTGCATCACTTCAGGCCAAGAGAAACAGCTTTTACTCTGCCTGTAGAGTCCAGGATACTAGAAAATTATTTTCTAGCCAGAGTGTTGCTTGGTCCTGGGGCGAGCAAGCTGGCTTTGATCCTTGTGCCTTCACAGCCCGTGTTCGGAGGGGCCTTGGGAAGCTCTCCCAAAGTTTGCCCGTGCTGCTGGGAGGCAGGTTCCTGTGCAGGAAGGAGCCGCCAGGGCTGTTCCGGCCGCTGCTGACAAGTTCCTGCCCGTTTGCATCTGCTTTGCAGTTCTGGGCAATTTACATCTGCCCGGGAATAAAATTAGCTGATGTCTTTCCTCTGTTTGCCCCGTGAGGATAGATGTTCTTCTCTCTCGGTAGTGGCTTTAATAGGGACACATGGCTGTTTATGATGCACATACCCGAAAGCTGCACTTGTTTTCAGTGCGACACATTTAAGTTGTTCATGCCCAAACCCACAGATTCCCCATTCCCTCACATCCTGAGCCTACCTCCTGTTTCTTAACTTCATTTGTCTCTCATAAATGGCCAGTGCTGCCGCTAGTAGCTGTGTTGAAGCCTGACAAACCACAGATGACCCTGCGAGATGCATCCCAGGATACTGCGTCTTTCTCGAGCGCGTGGCTCTGCGTTGGACACAGGTCTGTGTCAGCTTGCAGTACAGAGCAGGAAGGTCCCCTTCGCTCAACATGTGCTCTTCCCTTGAATCTGTCCTTGTGCATCAATGGATTGCTAACTTATTGGCAATGTTCTGTGCCTGACCCCTCTGAAAACTTTACTAACTCAGTTCTGATGTGCTAAAATGTGCTCACGTGCTGCGGGGTGTAGGTGGGGAGAGCAGTTCTCTTGAGAACCACAGAATTTTGAGTTTCTCAGTCCTGCTTCTCATGTCACAGTCACCTTTCCAGCATTATGCTACAGTCTCTTCGATAAAAATAGCTTAGGAGAGAAAACTAAACCTTCTAGGCATGCCAAAAGAGGAGGCAGGAGCTTGCGTGGTCTCACAGACTTGTTCATCTCTTGGGCTCCATCTCTTGTCCTTGTCTTTCCAATACTTAGCAAGCAGGTTTGTCTGCAGAGCCCGTTTCACGCCACGTCTTTGCTGATTTGATTGAAGCAAATACTGCTGAGCAAATACTACTGAGACGGTCATCTTGTCACCTGCCTGGAGAGGTTCCAGTTAGTTGCGGTTTTGGTTATCCTTAATGTACTTTTGATTTTTGGTAACTGAGTGTGAGCAGTTCTAGGAGCTGTCCTAAATCCTACTGAGAAGGGGAAGATTCAGGATGACCATGCAAAGATTTGCGAAGATGTTTCCCTTGTTTGTTTTTTGTGACTTTTATTCCTAATAGGTGAAAATTTCCAGAATAACTGGTTATTTGAGACTCCAGCCACTTTCCTTCCTCCTTTATATATCCTGACTCATAGTCCGGGGCCTTCATTAATGTAGAGACTATCTTTAGTTTTCAGTGCAGACAGTAGCTCGAAGACACGTGTGCGTATAAATAGAATTTGTTTATATATAAGTGGAAACGTGTGTAAACTGCACAGATGCAGGGATTGTTCCTTGGTTGTGTCTCATGGGCTTGTCTGGATGATTGGGGCCAAGGGGATGTTGACGTTGACCAGGCAGAGCCTTGTCCGGCAGCAGCGGTTCAGCAGGGCCAGGCAGGTGCAGAGGGAAGCTCCTGGAGCATGGGAAAGGGAAGGGTTAGGGCATCCATGGCAAGATACGTAAGCGTATAGAGACTGTTTTATTGCAGACCCTTTGTGCCTCCGCTTTTGTCCTCCTCGCGCGAGGAGCCGTGTTCTGGTCCCGGGGGCTCGGGGCTGCCCTTGGTGCATGGATGTGGCTGGGCAGCGGGTGCTAGCGCGGCCGCAGGGGCCCTGGCCGCAGCAGGACCGCGGGGCGGCCGGTCCCGGTGCCGTGTTCTGGTCCCGGGGGCTCGGGGCTGCCCTTGGTGCATGGATGTGGCAGGGCAGCGGGTGCCAGCGCGGCCGCAGGGGCCCTGGCCGCAGCAGGACCGCGGGGCGGCCGGTCCCGGTGCCGTGTTCTGGTCCCGGGGGCTCGGCGCTGGACGGGGGAGCTCGGCGCTGCCCTTGGTGCATGGATGTGGCAGGGCAGCGGGTGCCAGCGTGGCCGCAGGGGCCCTGGCCGCAGCAGGACCGCGGGGCGGCCGGTCCTGGCGCCCCCGCGCAGGGCGGCTCTCCCTGCCCCGCACCCTCTACAGCTCTGGGCGTTTTGCCCTCTTGAGCATCACTGTCCCCTGCACTGTCCCCGGCCAGTGCATCTGTGCCCAGAAACTCCAGCTTTTGCCCTCCCTTGGTTTGCACAGTTTGAGCCCTTTTCTCCCGCTCTTCTTCCTCGTTGTTTTTCATCCGTGCACGCGGTGTGTTTGGATGCTGTCAGCACTGAGCAGGCAGCCGGTGCCACACGAGGAGCCCTGCGCGTCCCGCGGGCGCTGGAGCCGCTCCGGGGCTGCCTCTTTGTCAGGATCACTCGCGCGTCTTTGTTTGCTGCCTGCCGAGCACGGAGGCTGCCGCCGCTCTGCAGCCTTTCGCATCCCTTCTGCTCCACAAGCAGCCCGCTCACGCTTTGTCTGGTGGTGTTTTTACCGCACTCTCGGGTGCTGCAGGGCACGGTATCTCCGCGCTGGCGAGCATACATTAATGCGTGTTGCTCAGCCCGCAGCCCGGGGACGAAAAATCCCGATAGGGGCTGCAGAAAGGCCAGGAGCTGAATTTCCAAAGGCAGAGCGGAAAAAGCCAAACCCGGCGCGTGTGTGCCCTGGGGAGGGAGCTGGTGCTGGCTCCCGGTGCCACCGCGGCCCTGGCCGTCCCGGCCGCCGCTTTGTGTGGGGCTGCAGCGGGGGTCAGTCTGCAGCAGCGCGGTGCCTGGGGGCGCCGCCGCAGAGGTGCCGCTCGCCCGGGCACACAGGGGCGGCTTGTGCCCGTGGGCACGGCTGCCTCAATGCCCCTCTGTGCGCGGAGACAAACCGCGCTCTGTGCTTTGTCGCGGAGCCGCCGCGAGGCCGCGGTGACGGGCGCCGCGGGAGGGGAGGCCTTCCCGCAGAAACGCCTTCCGGCACTAAAAACGGGGGGAACGGGGAGGAAAGCGGCATTTCCTGGCAGCAGCCCCCCGCGGAGGCCGGGGAAGCTCTGCCCCGTGTCACTGGGCTGCTTTGGTCCCCAGGCAGCCCGTCCCCGCCGTGCCGCTGGCCTGCCAACCCGCTCGTGTGGCAGCTGCCTTCCTGCGAGGTGTCGTTGCTGCAGGCTGGCGAGCGCGTCCGTCCGTGCGACTCGTGTGAGCGGCCGCGGCACTGCGCGGGGACGAGCATGGCAGGAAGGTGCTGCTGGAAGCCCGGCTTGGCCGTGCGCGGGGACCTGCCTTGCGGGTGGCCTTGGAGAGCGTCCCTGGCCTCGGGGACAGCACACGTTCCCGGCGCCGCGGGAGCATCCGCGGCCCGTCCCTGCCCTCGTCGGAAATTGGCAGGTGGCCTCAGGGAAAACCTTTGTTTGCTCGAGTTATTAGCAAGGAGGGAGGGGATAATGATTTATTGATGCTTCTGTGATTCTCCTCCACTGGGCTATGAAGGAGGAAATTCAGTTTTCACTCGAATATTCGCAGGTCTAATTGAGCTGTAACTTGCTCTCGAAGTCCAGCTTGCCTGCAGGAACCAGGCTGGGGGTGCTGAGGATGCCCTTGTCTCCGGTGCGGCTTGGGACACGAGCAGCATGTCTCACTAGCCAGGCTGGGCGCTTGGTAGCCCTGCTGCCGGGCTCGGCTCAGTGTCCGGGCTGTCTTGGTGGGCTGCTTGGAGAGGACAGGACTTCTCTGCTACAGCTTTTGTTTCTTTCTTTCCTTTTTTTATTTGATCAGCCATATATCACACAGGATTAATGGTCGCTCTTTTCTGGAATGCGTTGCCATATAAATGTCTCTCTAAATGGATCAATATGTCACCAAAACATCCCTCCATTTCCGCTCGTGCTGAGCGGGGACATGCCCTATGGGTTCCTGCCGCCCGTGGAGCCCCCGGCAGCGCAGGGCGAGCGGGGGCTCGTCCTTCCTCTATGGACACACATTGAGGGCTGGTGGCTTCACACGGGGTCCCTGCGGTGTCCCTGCCGCCCTGGGGACACTGCTGCGGGCGGTGACGGTGACAAGGGTGACAAGCCACGTGGCTAACCGCAGATATCCTGCTTGCAGGGCTGCTCTGCTGCCCCCGGCCGTGCCGTTACCAGTGAGGCTGCAGTAAATCCAGCTGAATTCCCGGGCTTTTCTTCATGCCTCTCCTCTGGCAGTCTCCCACACGGCTTGAGCAGGTCGGGTCTTTAGACCACGGGTCTGTGAGTTGGTCACCACATGGATCCTAAGGAAGGAGAAGCTTAAAGGAGCCCTGGGCAGACCCGGCTTCTGTCCTATAACCTCATCCGTGCTCTTAGTTTTGCTGGTTTTGCCCGTTCCCCTGTCACAGAGCTGCCCACCAGGGCCATTTTGATCAACCTCAGGGAATGTGCGGCTGGCTCCTTCCTGCCAAGTGATTTATTTGGGATATCACTTCTCATTTGTTCTGGTTATTTATATAGCGCCGGGAGCCCCAGTGCTGCGTGTCCTGCAAGGCCTGGGTGCGAGGTGGCCCCTCTGCTGCACACACCGAGGGGGTTGGATGGGCAGGAGAAAAGGATGGGATTTATGAGCAATGCGAGCAATGTAATAAAGTACAAGTGCACGTTAATGCTGCTCTTTCTGTTCAAGTCCCTCTGACAGGTCACGTTAGTAATGCAGAACTGGACAGGAAAAATGAGCTGCACAGCCCCCAAAAGCCAGTTATCACGGGGCTGCTACGCTGCTAAAAATGTGTTTGAGCGGTATGAAGGGCTGCCTCTGCCCAGAGAGCATCGTGCACAGGGAGGAGCCGCTTCACCCCGGCTTCCCGCCGGGCTGGGGACAACGTTGAAGGACTTGGGGGGTTTCTGCACCTGTGCGCTTGCTGTCCCTCCTTCTCTGAGGAAATGTGCAGCTCGCCCTCATTTTCTCTTGTCATCTAAGAAAATGAGAGGCGTTCCCTGAAATATCTTGTGTTTGCTTCTGCTGCTCCTGTAAATGTATTCAAGTGAGCACCACGTGGTTTCCTTTATTGCATCTTTAGTTATAGGTGGCAAAATTCCCCCAGGGATTGGGCTGTTTGGAGCCCGGCCCTGACACTGTGTCCTGAGTATTGGTTTGATTCTTGTCTGTCAGTGGATTGAAATTGGTAGGTTTTTTTTCCTAGCATACCTGTTTTTATTTGCAATAGTCCCTCCTGTTTCCTTCCTTGTCTATTTTCCTTAAGGGGGGAAAAAAACAAACCAGCAAAATGAATCCTGTTATTAACTCCCCCTCCAAACTAAGGGCTTCAGAGGGAGCCTCTCATTCCCAGCCTTGTTCGGCGTTTTTCTTCAGACTCTGCAGTTGCCGTTAATTCACATTTGCTTTAGCAATTAATCAGGACATAAATAATACATGGGGTGTTATGGGAAGGCTGCGTGGCGGCGCGCGTGGCCATGAGGAGCTGCCTTGTGCTGCGTAGGGCCGGTTAGGGAGCATCCGTGGCGCGAACCGGCTGCTCCCTGCCTGGCCAAGGGCCGTCCTGCTGCGGGCAGCGGCCGGGCGAGCGGGGATGAAGGGGCTTTAGCGCTGGAGCGGCTGCCCTGGGTGCTGGTGTGTGCCGTGATCCGGCCCCTGGGCAGCCTGGGGCTCCGCTGCTGCAGGAACTTGTGTAAGCTTGGCCTTGGAGAGCCCCCCAAGCTGCTCCAGCTTCCCTGCGCCCGTCGTGTCCGGCAGCTCTCCCGTGGAGGCCGGGGCTCCTTTCGGCTGCAGGAACAAGCGAACCGGCTGCCGCGAGGGGTGGACGTCGCTGCGCTGCCTTGGGTGGAAACGTGGGGAGGCCGCTCCGAGCTGCGGCACGGGTGCAGAACCAGCGAGACGCGAGCAAAGATGTAGAAGCTGGGCCAGCAAAGTGGCCGGGTCACCGGATCCCGGCTGGTTTGTGATGTCTGCAGCTGCAGGTTTGCTCTAGAGCAGGGTGGTGAGAGCCCAAAGACTTGAGGTGGAAATAAGCGGGGCTTTGCAGAGGGGTGCCAAAGGCTCTCTGGAACGGTCGGAATACTGGAGGCTGCTCCGTGTTCCTGCACTGATCCCCCCGCGTGGCTGGTGGTCCCTGGAGCTCTTGGCCCGAATGCAAGAGGGGCAGCGAGCCATGGGGCGCTCGCTGGTGCTCCTCGTGTGGCTTCCTCTTCCAACCATGAACCTCCAAAGGGCAGACTCTGTTCTGAGCCCGGCCTCAAACAGGTTTGCTGTGGAGGAAGGAGGGAAAAGGGAGGCAGTGGGAGGACGATTCCTTGTCCTGGGGCTCCGTGTGCTTCAGTCTTTAGTGCTGTAAGCTCTGCTGTAACGGCATTGCAACCAAAGTAGTTTGGTAACACGTGAGGGGTCTCTTTTCTCAGGTGCTGGAGCAGGATGTGGTCCTGCAGTCCATTGACCGTGCCATCGAGGCTGTGCACAACGCGGCCATGAAGAACGGGGGCAAGTACAACCTGGAGCAGAGAGACGTCCTGCAGTAAGTACCCTCACCAGGGAGAGGTGGAGGGTGACCAGCGCGTCACACTTGTGTCTCCTGTTCAGTTGGACCTCGCTGGTCCGAGGCCCTGTGCCGTGCAGCGCTGATGTGCCCAGCAAAGCCCTCTGGGCCTGGTGGTTCCTCTGCTGCTCTTCCTGTCAGCTGCCTCCCAACAAAGCAGTGCTTCATCTTGCCCCTCTCTGCCTGCGTGCATAAAGCTGCATTGTAGACCAAGAGGAGGAATCCGAAGCCTTTCCTGTCTTGTTTTCTCCCCTCTCCCAGCTGGGAATTGCAGGAGTTGTTAGCCATGTGGCACAGGGTCTTGGTGGGGTTCACAAATAATTGATTGTGATGAGAATTTTCTTCCCCTGACACCTCGCGCTGAGGCATGCTGGCTTCGTCCCTGTGGAACAGGGATTTAAAGTGCAGGCAATCTCTGGGGCTTGCAATGCAATATAGAACTCTCCTGAAGAAGAGGCATTTTTCTCCTGTGAACTTATGAATAAATCATAGGCCTTTTGCAGAGCCTCTTCCTTCCTCCCCCAGAAGTGCTTCTTCAGTTGTTAATGAAACTGGAGTCAGTCATCAGAGCGGCATAACCCCATTATTCTGAGATATCTATCTATATGTATAGGGGTGTGTGTGTATATATATATAGATAGATGGATATTTATCTATAGATATCTCAGAATGGGGTTTTATATATGAGAACAGTACAGTATCCCATTTAAACATTGCCACACGGTGACTCCCTTTCCCTCTCCGCTGTTCCTAATGTCATTACCCCATCGCAGAAAACTGATCCACCACCGCAAGGAGACCGTGTCCCGCAAGAGCCACTCGCCGACGCCTCAGGGCATGGTCATGAGCCAGTCCTCCAGCGACCACCACCTGGACGTGGCGCGGCAGCCCAACGGCGTGTGCCGCGCCGGCTACGAGCGGCACCACAGCCTGCCCAACACCGAGCTTGAGGAGGAGGATGAAGGCCTCTATCAGGTAGCCGTGGCCGGGCGCTCATCTTCTTAGCTGGTGTGACACTGCTGGTTCTGTTTAATGAGGTGCCTTGCGCAGCTGAAGCCTCAAAGGAGGAATTTCTGTTGCTTGTTTGGCACTACTGGGGTGTTTCCTTGGATGCTGTAAGTTGAACTGATGCTCTAGTCAAGGAGTCTGGAACGGTCCCATTGTATTGTCTACACTTTTAATGCTTTGGGGGATCCTTGAGGGTCTGAGGTTTTATGGTGATGTGAGAGAGCTGCTCTCATTTGGATGTCTCTTGCCATTTAAAAAAAAGAAACAAAAAACTTGTTCCAGCCTCCTCAGAGGATCCTTTGAGAAGTGGTTTTGACATAAGCAGCAGAACTCTCTGGGTACTCAGCACAGCTTTGTATTTCTCCCTTGTTACATCTGCACAACAAGATCTTTGCTCTTTAAGCATTTATCTGCTGTGGTTGCTGATTTTGCTACTTAGCTCTTAAAAAGCAAGATCCTGCTTTGTCTGAATGTTCCTCCTAGTGATGAATTAGGGGTAGAATGCAGGAAACACAATTTAGAAGCTGTTTTTTTTTTTATCTAAGTGGTGCGTGTTCCAAGGTTACAGGGTGGCGTCAGCAAGGCTCCAAAGAAGTCGCCAAGGACAGATGCCGCGAGTGCTCCGGATGGATTGGGATCGCACAGCGTAGGTGGGGCTGGAAGGCAGGGCTCAAGGCTAAGCGAGGATGAGCAGGGAGGTGTTCTCCTCCTCTCCTGCAGATGAACGTGTGCCCTGTAGTCTGTCTTCATCTGCCTAGGCTAGCTGCTTGGAAGCAGCGCTACCAGGCACTGCTGCTGCTGGTGCACGAGGCTTGTTTTACCTCTGAAGAACGGTGAATTTACAGACACCAAGGGAAGCTCGTGCAGAACACGGGCAGGCTCACCAACCCCATTTTTCTCCCCGATGTTAGTTCTCTCTTCTGGGCACCCAGTGGAGCGTTTTAAGGCCCATTCACCTGCTGATTCTCTATCTTCCTCTGCTCATCTGGTCGCTTGCCAGAAAAGAGCAAGGCAAGTTCCCTGGCTAACAAGGAGCTGTGTGTGTCTGGGTGGCAGCAAGGATGCAGTCCAGGAGTATGCAGTGCTGTTTGCCCTGCTGAAAGGGCTCCTGGAGAGTGTGGCTGCTGGATGGAGGAGTTTCCCGTGTGCTTTGAAGCACAGAGTGGAGGAAATCACCGCTTTTCTCTGCTCTGTCTGGTTATGCAGCTGCCAAAGAGGAGACCTGCTGAAATGTCAACTTTTTCAATGCTCTTGAGAAGCAGAGTACAGAGAAGTACAGAGATGTGCTCTTCACTTTTTTGGCTTTCCTTCCGTGAGCCCTGTCGAGTCCTGCCCGCATTGGCAGCCGGGACACTCGCCCGATGCTCTGCGTCCTCCTCGCGAGCGCTGGGGCTGCGACGCGCGGCCGTCTGCGCGGTGCTGCCCGGGGCTCTGAGCTAACATCACACCCGCACCTATTAACTTAAACACCAGCCTCTAATAGTAACCTTAAACTAACAAATTAATTAATGAGAAAGGCCTGGAGATACTCGGGAATGACCCAGCCTCTCCGTGTCCGGATAGCGTCGCGGTGCCGCTCCGAGCTCGAAGCCTGCGGTCACCGCGGCCGTGCCAAGCGGCCCTGGCTCGCGCCGCGCTCCCTGCCGCACAGCTGAGCTGCCAGCCTTGGACAAGCCCGGCTTTGCAGAGACCTCTCGTGCTCGCGTTTGCCCCTCTCAGCTGTGCAGTCTCTTTTTGGCCCAACAGTGGTGGTTTTGAAAGGGCAAGCGTGTACTTGCGAGATTCCGGCGGGCTCTTTGCGAGAGGTTTTGCATTGCAGAGATTTCGCAGTGCAGAATCCTGTCGTGTTTTACCCGGGTAACAGCACAAGGTGGCCTGACAGCGAGGGAAGAGCTCCCCTGGGTGCTGGCAGAAGCCCCTCGTTCTAATGGACTAGTCAAAGGTCCTGCTGCGGATGGGGCAGGTTGCAGGGCCTTGCAAGGGGATGTTATGTGTTGGGTGAGAGGGAATGAGCAAGAGACCCCTTCCTAAAAGGCTCTGTAAAATGCTCATTTCAGATTTTCAGTAGGCTCCATGGAGGGACGAGTGCTGTATCATTAACTTCTGCCACTGAGTGCTCAAATACTTGAAGCTGCAGCAACTAGGGACATCGCCTTTGCAGGAATGGCCTTGCTCCCATCTCACAGGAAGTTTTTGTCCTCCTTGATTCCAGAAAAAGTGCACTTCTTGTTTTCCTTGTTCTGAGCTATTTAAATGCAGTTTTACTCCTGGATTTTTCCAGGACCAGTCTCAGTCTTTCACTCCGGGGGTTGGCAGTGCTCTGGGCAACTCTATAGGACTGTCCTGAAGTTCAGTATCGATCCCTCTTTCCAGTTCACAGCTAAATTCTCCTTCAGGGCTAAAGAAACATAGAAAATAAGCATTGTGTAATGGCTTGGATGACACCGTGGCAGATTTCAGCTGGTTTCCTTGAGCTGTTGCTGAGAGATTCAGGCCATAATCACTTTTCCCTTCTGATTCTGCTCTAAACTATATTTCTGCAAGCAGCAATTGCAGTATCTTATAAAAACAGAGGTGTTCCAGTGATAGCCACAACATGCTAAGCGATCAGAGGTGCTGTTGCAGCCCACTGTGGTAATTCTAGGTGCAAAGACACAGGCAATCGTGGCATCTGTATCCAGCAGGGCAGGATCAGAGCACAGAAATCTGGGTCAGGGGCGCTTATGTTCCTGGCTGAGCTCTGCTTGGAGAGGAGACTTGCAGGAGAGATACCAGAGGCAGGGAGTTAGTGCAGCTCCGTAGCAAGAGCTTTTCCCAGCAGGTTTTGCCATTGTGTAGAACTGCCCCGTGATTCTAGCCCGATTTTTCTCCCTCCCTGCATAAGCAGAAATAGCTCTGAAAGCATGGAAAAGGAATGTCCATGTCTGCAATCCTTGGCTTTGTCTTTTTGCAGGGATATTTGTCGCTGATGTAATGGAGCTCTGCAGAAGAGTGTCTAAATATGCATTCTGCTTGCGGCCTCTGTGGAGCTATTGAGAGTAATGTGGAGTCAGGGTGGGTGTGTGGCACTGCCCTTGCAGCAGGGAAGGAGTAAATGCTTGACAGGTCCACAGGGCGCGCGTGCTGTGTGCTGCTGAACACAGCAATTAAGCAAGGGCTGCCTTTCCTGTCACGGAGGGGATGAAGCCGGTTTGAGTCCCGCTTTGTTCTTCTAGGAAGCCGCCTATTAATATCCGTCCTCCTGAGAAAACTTCCTGCAATGAGGAGGGAGATGTAAGGGCAAATTTACACGTGCACACGCACACAAAGGGGGGCTTCATAGCAGGGGATGTCTTTATTGTCACCGTGCTTTGATGGCTCCAAAACGTTTCCTCGCAGGTCCCGCCGCAGCCGCGCCGCGCCGCCCCCGTCACGCCGCCGCCGCCGGAGAAGCGCAGGAGTGCGCATGTGGCGCCCACCAAAAGTAAGGACAGACCCCCTGGCCACCCCGAGGTGCCCGGCGAGGGGCCCTGAGCTGCGTGGCCTTGCACGGGCCCCGCTGCTCTGGTTGCACATGTAGAAGAGCATCCCTCTGCTTGGTGCCAAAGGGAGGCCGGGGTTTAAACTCCTGCAGAGTTCAATGCTGGTGGTGGTGGCGGGGCATCGTCGGGTCCCCTCGCAGCTCTAAGCACATGGGGCTGCCTGGACCATGCACCTTGTTCCTCCTTTGGTATGGGAGAAAGCTGGTGCATCAGGAAAACTGGGAGGCTCTGGGAATGCCCGTGCGGAGCAAGGCTGCGGCTCCAAGTGAGCTGCCCATGGGCTCTGCTCCTTCCCTTCAGCTCCAGCATCAGCTGTGCTCTCTGGGCTCTACACGGAGGTACCCTCGTGCTTGCCCAAGAAACGGTCTGTTTTTATAGTCAAGCAAGGATTCACATATGTTTCTGTCCCCTAGAACCTAATGTATAAGGCTTAGCAGAGCTACACGTTAGTCCTGTCAGTAAAGAAAAATCTTAACAATTTGATTGCCTGTAGTAGGTTTCTTTTTTTTTCCCCAGAGAAATGGGACAACTACCATTCCTGGAGCTAGACAAAACTGGAAGGAAGAAGGAAATAAGGCAGAAAATCTTCTGGTGGCTTGTGAATGCCATGTGTGCTGTCAGGTCTACGGGGCTTGTGCTCAGACGTGGAAGGGTGCTGAGAGGGAGAGAGCACAGGCGCTTGTCGGCCGAATGTTTCCCCGCTGTTGATGCTAACTGTGCGTGTACGTGCACAGTTGGTGCCGAAGGGAGAGATGTGAGCATGAGGGAGATGCTTGCTGGCATGCCCAGCCTCCAGCGTCTCCAAATTCTCAGGCACGTCATCCAAGAGTGAACGTCTGACCCCTGAACACAGGGAAAGGTGCCTGCTAGGCCGAGGGAAAAGACTTTTCTGTCCCTTGGTCCTGTTTCTGCCTGCCTCCCTTCCCCTGTGTGAAACACTGAGCCCTTTGAAGGGTATTCATCTCCACAGAGTCGTTTTCCCCTTTCTGAAGAGGTGATTGTGCGGGAATGCTCCGGAGGGAACTCCATTTTGCTGGGAGATAAGTGCGGCAGGAAGAGGAGCTGAACGGCTCTGCTGGCATGCACAACGAGCCTTTTAACGGCCTCTGTTGCCGCGAGCTCTGTTGGTCGTTTCCCCTTTGATGCCGTTGCCAAGGCGTTTTTAATTGCTCCCTTGCAGATGCCGTTGAAGTTGCCCCCGGCTCGGCGTCCAGCGCCTCCTCGGTGAGCACCACCTCGCTGGACACCTTGTACACGGCGTCGTCGGCGTCGGAGGCGGCGCTGCCGCCGCCG
>VZSG01001298.1:20689-37980 GCA_013398315.1 Nothoprocta pentlandii
AGGACAAGAAGGCGGCGGCGGAGCCCGCGGCGCCCGAGCCCGGCGCGCTGGCGGCGGCCGTGCCCAAGACCATCGGGGCCGAGCTCATCGAGCTGGTGCGCAGGAACACGCACCTCAGCTACGAGCTGTCCCGCGTGGCCATCGGCGTGGTCATCGGCCACATCCAGAGCTCCGTGCCGGCCACCAGCGGCGTCATGGAGCAGATCCTCCTCTCCGTGGTGGAGAGCAAGGTAAGGTGCGCAGGGTGCTGCAGCAGGCCGCGGCGCTGGTGTTGGGCACGAGGGGTCATGGGCTCACGGCTCTACGTTGGGAGGGGAAGTGCAAGGAGATCCCAAAGGGAAGGGGAAAGGACCCCGGCGTTGGAAGCACTCGTCAGGGGGACCAAGGGTTTAACGAGGTCAGTGCTGGCAGCCACGCACAACAGGGACACGGGAAGCGTGAGCGTCTTCCCTGGGTGAGCTGCACGTGTAAGTAGGGCCTAGCTGAGGGCCTGGGCTTGGACTGGAGGCTGAGCAGCCCCGCAGCGCCGGGTGTTACAAGGAACAGCGGTTTGGGGAGGGCTGTGACCACAGGAGGGCACCAGCCAGGGGAGCGCAGCCGCACACAGGGCAGCGGGAGCAGAGGCTGCAGGACACGAAGCGCTCCGAGGGCACTGAGCCCTGCTCTGGTGCGGGGGCTCCGTGGCGTGGTGGGAAGCGAGGCCTCCGCTTGGCTTTCGTCATTGCTGCCAATCGGAGTGAGAGCAGGGAGAAATTAAAAGAAAATGCACGAGGCTTGACGCCAAACGATGGCAGAAGGAGCGTAGCGGGGACCTGCTGAACGCTGGAAATTAATAGACTGCACCGTGCAGAATGAAAAAGCAGAACGGCGAATGCTGCTGCAGCAGGAAGGTCAGTGGGAAGTGAAATAAAGAAGCAAGACGAGTCAGGCAGCTTCTCTGCTCCGGCCCGAGCGTCTGCCTTCGTCGTGAAAGCTCACGGAGAGCCGCAGCTGGGGACGGAGATTAGGGCTGACTTCTCAGAGTGGTTTCTGTTACAAATACAACACAGAAACTGAGAAAAACGGAGCTCTAGTAATAAGTGGTGGTTTATAGAAACCTTTTGTAACATAGCACGTTGTGAGAACTTGGTGTTTTCTTCTGGCATGCCAGAATCTGCATAGGATCAGCCCTTGCCTACTACAGATCTGCGTGTGTTTTTCTTTTACAACTGTGGAGCACACACAGCTGTGGTGGGGTCTCCCTATGTCTGCTTCTCTAGTATCCCATGAACACTGCTCAGCCTTTTTTTTACTTTAACCACAGAAGAGCAGAGAAAGAGCACGAGCTTCAGCCTGCTCTAAATAGCCCCTGTACCAAAAGGATCCGCGTTCCTCCTCCCTGTGTGACAGAGGCCCGAGGGGAAGGGTTAAATCAAGCTGCTCGTAACCCTGCTTGCTAAGTGCAGCCCCGTTTCACATGAACATCTAACATCAGAGCTACAGTGCTCATGGCGAGGTTATCATGAACAGGAATGTTTGGAGGCATTGGAATGCAGAAAGAATAGGGGCATTCAAATTCCACATCAAATCATAGCCTAGTTAAGTGCCTGCGTTGAACAGAGCATCCTGTAGGCAACCATCAAGTCTCAGTTTGTGGCCATAACCCAACAGTTAATTGCTTCCTGCTCCCTAAACAATATAGTATCAACGTGTGATCTGGATTCAGCAAAAAAATTCAGCTGTTTCAGGCAAATGTTCTGGCTCTGACACGCACTCTGAGCAGCCCCATTCGGATTCCTGCTGCTTGGACCTTGGACAAGACTTGAATATTATTTTGATCTTAAATACCTGCTCTCAGAATACAGTAATTTAAGCTCCACAGAAGACGTTTAGCGAAGGACGAACGGGTGCCAAGTTTCCGCAGCTGGGATTTGAAATCCTCCATTCATGGCCATTGCTGCAGACTGGTCTGTGAAGCGTCGGGGTGTGGGGAGCCACTGCCTACCTGGAACCGAGACCAGCATCTACCAGTCAGCACCAACATGGGCTTAAAATGCCAGGTGCTCCATGGAGGGGCCAAAGATGACACTGTCTTTTCTCGTGCAATGTGAGGATGAGTGTAGAGTTGTGCCATCTCGGAAGGGAGCGGCGGTTGGCTTGCTTGGAGCTCTGCTGGGAATGCTGTGGTTGGGGCTCCCCCGGCTGTGCTGCTCAGGAGGTGCCTCTCTGCTGGTGCCCAGTGCCAGATGAAGGGTTGATGCTGTCTCTGCTGGTGCCCGGTGCCAGGTGAGGGGTTCATGCCGTCTGAAAGGGCAGCTCTGGCAGGTGGAAGGGCCCCCTCGCGCCTGCAGGGTGGCTGCGCTGCCTTCGCCTTGCTGGTGTGCTTTAATGGTACAAATCATCATTATGGACTTGGTCTCGTTCGTTACATCAAATCGTTCCATGATCTCAGGGGATTCTGCCGATAAAGTGACCCTGTGTAGGATTATTGCTCAATCTTTGGTTCTTGGTTAGGGTGTTTTGTTTTTCAGTTCATAGCTTCTTAAATCCCTCTGCACCCTAATCCATGCAAATCCATGGTCAATATGTTGGGAATCAGTTTGTTGGAAACAGGTGGATAACCAAGCAAGGAGAAGAGTGGCTCCCAGGCTCCTGAGCCAC
Organism: Nothoprocta pentlandii; assembly: GCA_013398315.1. Lineage (NCBI taxonomy): Eukaryota > Metazoa > Chordata > Aves > Tinamiformes > Tinamidae > Nothoprocta > Nothoprocta pentlandii. Next base: position 23,330 of record VZSG01001298.1, read on the forward strand.
TCAACCCCACGAAAGAGGCTCCAGAAGGGACACGCTGCTTTGAGAACACGCCTGTAGGAGCAAATACCCCACGTAAGGGTTGTCCTGGCCTTGAGCATGGCCCTCCTTGTCCTTGAGCCACTTCCTACTGAACAGATTGTGGACAGAAAGCACAAAGGGAAAGGAAGCCTCTTTTCGAAGGCAGTGCTGCAAAGACTGTGTAAATAGCAAGCTGGAGCTGGCTTTTATGGGAGCTCCTCTGGAATTTGGCCATAGCTAAAGATAATATAGATGCTGCTGGACTTGCTGGCATCTAGAGTCGCTTAGATTAATCTGTGGTGGCGATGGGCGATTGCGTTGAGCTCTGCAGAGTTACCCCTGCGAGAGGAGGGGATGGCACCACAGATATCTTGTCTAGGGCGCTCCACGTGAGCGTTCATTAAACCGAGGGCAAGGCAAGAGGAGTTGCTTCATACACAGTCTGGCTGCACCTTGAGAGCGCTCCTGGAAAACTGATTACCTGTTTCTTATGAGATTAGCGTTGCAGTGTTCCCGTTGTGGCTCAGACCTGCCTCCAGCTGCCTTCAATTGCAGCTTTCAAAGCTCTGGCAGTGCGGTGCAACCTGCTGGAGCTGCAGAGCTCACACCATGATAGCGTGGTGTCCACGACCAGTCCGGTTTCCTCTCGGCCTTGCTTCAAAGGGAGGTTGTCCCTAGCAAGCCCCGGCTGCTGTGCAGCGTTTGGCTGCTGCACGCAGGGAGCTGAGCAGGGCAAGTGCTGTCAAGGCTGTTTTATGGGACTGCTCCTAGCGTGAAATATTGCAGGGAATGTGAATATGGAGAGGGAGGGGGCTGCGTTAATGCTCAGGCAAGTCTTTTTGCTCCTTCGTTGCCGTAGGAGGGAGCTGCTTTGTGCGGGTCTGGCCAGAGCCTTTTAGTGGGCGATGCTGCCCAGCTCCTCTGCAGAGTGGGCACACAAGTGCCCCGGGGGCATTGGGGGCTGCTCCTGGTGCACCCGTGGGTATTGGGGGCTGCCCAGTGCACCCGTGGGCATCAGGGGCTGCCCAGTCCCTGCTGCTGGTAGCTGCCAAGGTCCCTGATTATCCCCAGCCTGACCCAGGAGAGGGAGAATTGGGGACACGGATGCCCAGAACAGCTGCACCAGCCCCACGGAGGAACTTGGCAATAGAGCCAGCTCATTGAAGTCCATTAGGAGCTCGATGCTCCGTGGAGTCTGCGGGCGGAGAGGAGGGATTGCAGGGAGCAGATTAGTGTTAAGAGGCTGAAGAGAATTTAGAGGCGTCATTAGCATGAGTAATCGTTAAAACACTCATCTAAAACCCCATTTCCAGGGGTAGCCGGAGGTAAGAGCAGCCCTGCAGCTCTGAGGAGGTGCGTGCATGCAGAGCTGTCTCCCAAGCCCTTGGACACAGGATGGCCCTGCTCGGGAGGAGAGGAGGCTGCGTGACCAAACCAGCCTCCTCTCTGCTAATGTCACTCGTTAGGTGATTAATTACAGCTAGCAGGAAACTGCCTGCTTGGCCACAGCTCGCCGAAATGCTCTGCAGAGCGTGCGCTGGTTTATGTCCACCTCAGACCAGCGCGTCCCCTCCTTCCTTACCTGCCTGGCACCGCTGTGTAATTAACACTGACAACAAGAATGCCTTTTTTATTATATAATTGAAACACTGAATCAGAGTCCTAATGAGTTCGCACCTCAAATACTGTGAAGCAAATTACCAGCAATTCTGCCTCTAATAAAGCACTTGAGACGTGGCAGTTACTGCACAGTAAGTGGCCTGAGGATGTGCAGCACTGGTCCCTTTTCCTGCCCTCCGAGGAGGGTCTTAAACTTACTCTGTTTGCTGCCAGCTCTTGACCGAGTGAGGTCCACTGTCAATCCCGAAGTAAAGATTATGCTGAACAGTCACTCAAGCAGCAGCCAACTGTCAGGACCCCAGTAACGGGTATTTTTTGTTTTATTTTGCAGAATCTGAGCTCGGGGCTGCCCTCGGGGCAGGTCTGCCATGACGAGCAGCGGCTGGAGGTGATCTTTGCAGATCTGGCCAGGCACAAGGATGACGCTCAGCAGCGGAGCTGGGCACTCTACGAGGATGAAAACGTCATCTGCTGTTACCTGGAGGAGCTGCTGCGCATCCTGGTGGGTGAATTTCTTTCTTTGTAGGTGTAACAAAGCATGTAGGTCAGTCCCCTTGCAAAGCTGTTCTGAAAGGAACCGTACAAATGTCCTTCGTGGTCAGTGTAGCATTTACCTGTTGTAGGAAGAAAACTTTACCTCCAGAAAAGTCCAGCCTCCCCCAGCAAGCCTAGAAGTTTGCTGTGAGAGCCCTTGTGTACCTTGGCCCATTGCAGACTTCTTCCTTTTCTGGAGGTGTGCACAAGCCAGGTGGTATCAGATACAACTGTAGATAGCATTGTAAACACTAGTGTCTTTCTCTTGATCTCAACATCTGGCCCATGTTCTTGCTGTGGGGCCTGCAGAGCAAAGGAAAGTGGATTTTGTGCAACAGTTTCCTCATAATTTGGGAGTGAGGGGAGATGTCCCCAGGATGGGGAAAGTACTGGTTTTGCTGAGTGTGGCTGCAAGATGTACTGCTCAGGTCATGGTTTCAGATTTCATTCCAAGAAGCACTGTATGGCAAAGATCTTTAAGAATTCACTTTGATTCTGAATCACTTTGATTCAGAATCTGTAACGTGGCTGGCCCTTCTTGAGCTGTCTTCATGGTTCAGCTCTGGTTTCTTTGCAAGCTGGTTTGGCTGGGGCTACAGAAACCTAAAAGAAAGTAGTTTGCCCCAAGCTAGAATTGCAGCAATTACCTTGCTACTTTGAGGTGACACTGCACTGACCTGTTCATTTGTGTTTCCAGACAGATGCAGACCCAGAAGTTTGCAAGAAAATGTGCAAGAAGAATGAATTTGAATCAGTTCTGTCCCTTGTGGCGTATTACCAGATGGTAAGGTGGCAGGATGCATCGAATCCCTTCTGGAGGTTTCCCTGAAGATGTAAAAGGGTCACTGTGCAGAAAGTGCAAAGCTTGCCCACCAGATAGGGCAGGTCTATGAGCTAGACGGGGCTCTAGTGCGTCCCTTTGGCATGCTGGCCAGTGCCCTGTTGTGCATGCAAGGCATATGGAGGAGCAGAAGATGCCCAACTTGAGCAGGAGCTGGCACTGTGAATGGAAAAGCTTGCTGCTTTTATTAGCTCCACTGAGGGCCAGAATCAGCATCTCTAATGTCTAGAGGAAGGATTTCCGCCAATGCCTTGGGAAAGCTGACAGGCTGTGACTGCTCCTCTTTTAATTGATGCACTCCTGTGCATTAGTAAATAACTTTGCTTTGGAAAGTAGGTTGTGAGTAAAAGCCTTGGGACTGAGGCAGCAAATCAGTATTCAGAGGAAGAAATGGAAGTTTTGTCCTCGGTGTCTATGAAATGCTGCTTTCCCTCTCCTTCCTGCAACTGCCTGTTGTAGCACTGTGCCGTGGGCTGGAGACCTGTCCTCAGCTTGTCCCCAGCTCCGGCACATCCAGCCTTGTTGCACTCGGGGCTCCATGGGCGCTCGGCTGTCTGACCCAGGGCCAGCCCAGCCGTTGGGCTGCAGCACATTTGGGAGCACCCACGTTTTTCACCGCGCCAGGGCTCCCGCGTGGGAGTTGCAGCTCGAGCACTGTCTTGGCTGGCGCCCTGCCCAGCAGCCCCCAGTACTTTGGGTGCTCCCAGCACAAACCCAACAGCCTCACAGGTGAGGAGCAGGGAGTAGGAGGTGAAAAGGCGCTATTAGAGGCTGAGGAGGCCTGCGGTGTTGGTTGGTATCAGTGTCATCGGATGAGACCTGGCATTTTGGCTCTGAGCTCCTCTTCCTCAGCATGTCCCTAACCGAATCTGGAAGTGGCCAGTTGTGAATGTCACTGTTAAAGGACTCCTAAGTTCTTGTTAGAAACTAATGGAGCTTCTGTTTCTCACCTTTACCTTGGGCTGCTCTGTGGCTTTTCCCGTAGCAGGGCCGCTTAGCCGCATAGGCACCTTAGAACGAGGCCTCCCCCGGGACATCCCGGGTCTGATGAGCTCTGGTTGCAGGAACACAGGGTGCCGCTGCGCCTGCTGCTGCTGAAGTGCTTTGGAGCAATGTGCAACCTGGACGCTGCTGTTATCTCCACGCTGGTGAACTCGGTGCTGCCCATGGAGCTGGCGCGCGACATGCAGAGCCACACGCAAGGTGAGCTGGGCCTGCCGGGTGCCCCGTGTCCCTTCCGCAGGGTCTCTCTCTCCAGCAGACTGTTTGCAGCAGCGCTGGTGCTGTCCCTGCCTGTGCCTTGTGCTCCGGGAGGGAACGTGTCTGCTTTGAAAGTCATTCTCAGGTTGTCACAGGCGTAAGCGGAAATGCATGGGAGGAAGGGGAAGAAGTTTCAGCCCAGGGAAGGTGCTGTAGCTCTTGGTCATGCCCTTATTCATATCTGTGGTTTCTTGTAGGAGTCTTAGAGCACATTTTGAGCGATCATGCTAGAGCTGTTAACAAAGCTGTGGTCTGTAAGTGGCCCCCTCTCAGCATGGAGCTCCTTCTTTCAACCAGTTGCACCTCTAGAAGCAGAAGATGGGAATGGCCGTAACCCTGTCTCAGCCCATTAACATTAGCATTGTCCTTTGAGGTCCATGGGAAGACTGGGTGGTGGGGCCAGGTAGTGCTAGTTTTGTCCTCCAAAGATCCTGCTTAGCCTGGTCTCTGTTCCCCCAGAGCAGCCACAAGTGCTGGGGGGAGAGTGTAGGAAGGGGAACATGCAGTGATGCTCCCCCAGCGTTGCTTTCCCAACCCCATTTGTCTTTAAAAGGATGCTGAAAACCCGTTGTTTTAATCCTAGCCCACAATTGAAGTAGTTGTTGTGCAGCAAACCAAGAGAGCCCCAAGATTTGGAGTCTAGCTACTGGAAGTGTGCAGCCTGGTGGTGGGACTTTAGGGATTAATGTGTCTGCTCAGGACAGGGACTGTCCCATCCGTTTTGCTTGAGCCAAGTACCTCTCCATGGGCACTGCCTTAGGCGTCTGGAATGGGAGTTCCCAAAGTTCCCAGCACCCTATTCCAGATGGTGCCAAGTGACCTGCACTGTGGACAGGACCAGGAAAGCGAATTGGGTGTCAGTGTTGGGACACAGAGGGATGGAAACTGAGCGTGTTGTGGAGGGCTTTGTGCTCACCTCCGCTTAGAGGCTTTAAAGCATAAATCGCTGAAAGGCAGCGTGGCCGGGAGCGACTGAAAACACCTTCCAGCTCAGGGCTTTCGCACCGGGTTGGTGTGGGGAGGCCCTGAGATGGTTCTGCTTGGACTGGCTGAGCTTGCTCGCTGGGTTCCCGCAGCACAGCAGTCGTGCGGGGTGTGAGGTGTGTGCAGGTGGTCGTTTGTCTGCGTTCACACGAGAAATATCTTCTCCAGGCTGATTTTTGTTTTTTTCCTTTTGTCTGAGAGGCAAATGGCACTTGGTGATGGGTCTATGACTGTGTGACTGTGACAAGGACACTCGGGATCTTGTGCTGCCCAAAAATAAACTTTTCTCGTGCCTCCATTTACCAATACATATAGATTGTCTGCGGGTGGGTGTTTTCTGTGCCCCTCGAGCTGGCCGTGGCTCCCGCTTCGTCCTCGTGGCGCGAGCAGGTCTGGGGCTCTCGCAGAGCTGCTCCCTGGGGCTCTCCCAAGCAGCAGCTTTTCCCGGCGCTGGCTCTGCCTCGTCCCCGCGGGGAGCGTCGAGCCCTGGCGCAGGCAACGTCTGAGCACCTTGGCTGGGCTCTATCTAGACTGAACGTTACCCTGCTGGACGTGTGACCGTCTCTCTGTGACTTTCCCCCAGCACTTCTGGTTCCTTCAGGTCTGTCTCCCAGCGAATGTTAGACTCTGCTTTGGGGAACTGCAAAGCTTTGCAGTGGTTGCGAGGGAAAAGCATTGAGCATTTCTCACTCCTGCTACATCCTGGGCACCTCCGGCTGCAGCCGTGCATCATCCCCACTCATTGGGCTCAAGGATGGTAGCTTTCTGCCCTCTCTGCTCTGGTCCTTAGCACGGGCCAAGGGTGCGAAGCTGCCCTTCCTGCGCTTTCTTTGCAGGTAGCCAGTCTTTAGTTGCAGGAACCACCCAACTTGGTGGCCACGTCCTGTGCCACCTTCCTGCACTTGTCGTAGGACTGTCATCTGCGGAGCCCTTGGTCCCCTTGGCCTTGGCAGCAGGGTTCCAGAGCAGAACTACCCCTGCCCGACGTGTCTGCCCTGCAGAGGCGTTTGAAGCCGTTAGCAGTTCCCTGCCACCATTCCGGTCCTTCCGTGCCATGCCGCCAAAAGGCAAACACTGCCTTGAACGAAGACGTGACCTTGAATCCTGCAGCCTTGAGCTGTTTCGGTACTGGAAGCTGGGGAATAGCAGCTGATCCGTGACATCCTGTGGCCGAGCTAATCCCTTGCGCAGCTGGCAGGGACCAGCGCGGCGGCTGCCAGCACTGCGCACCTCGGGGCCGTTGAATTGCTCGCAGAAATGCGGGTTCCTGGTGGGCACCTCGTGCAGGGACTCTTGGGGCCGCGGCTGTTGCACCCCCTCGTGCAGAGGTGGCTCGGGGTGCCTTGGAGGAGGAGACACTTTGCCCGGGGCCGGTGCCTGCCTGTGGCTGCTGCCCACGTTGGATGCGCGCGGCCGCTTCCCTCTGTAGCTGCTGGCTCCGCATCTATCCATGCACTAGAAGAGCTTATCATAAGACACAGCGAGGCAGAATTAGCCAGAACACTTCCAAGGAAAACAGGCGGGGATAATCCAGCCTGTAATGCAGCCTCCCCGGCTGCGGTTCGCAGCCGTCGGCTCCTTCTGCTCGAGTTGCAGACACGTGTCCCTGCTCCCGGTGCCGTGATCTTGCACTGCTGAATTTAGAGGTGGAAAGCAAAGTCTCTGAAGGCCACTGAGCAATTCCTCTCATCTGTAATTCCATTTTCTCACCAGTACCTCAGCAGGCTCCAGAAACAGAGACCCGTGGGCAAAAGGCCCCATCTGCTCTGCCCTTCCTAGCCCTTGGAGCGACTCTTACCAGTCAGACCTTGGCACTGCTCGCTGCTGGGTTGCCAGTCTGTATTCCTTCAGAGGAATCCTATTAATGCTATTTATTTTCTTGCAGGCTTTGGTAGCACCCTGAAAGGGACGGAAAGAAAAAGCTGTGCTTTGCATGGCAAGTGCTGTGTGTTAGCATGATGCTGAGGTGCTGAAGGACACGGCCGGGGGGAGCCCAGCTGCAGGAACACTCCAGCTTGCAGAGCCCGTGCTGAGTGCACTGCTTTGATCTGGACTGGCTCCCAGCTCAGCTTTGTGGCTCCACTGCTCAGCTTTGCAGCATCATTTGGTTTTAGGCAAATCTGGCAAGATTTACCATCTAGTCGTGGAGTTTGCTGTCACTCGAGATGAATGGATGTCAGCTCATAGCGGGTGGGCCAAGGACGTCACGCCACCCTCCCTCATCCCATGTCTAATTAATCTCTTGCTCCACGTTTCCCACAACCACATGTTTATCACTGGCTTTTAGTTCTCTGATCATTACTTCATTGCTCCTGATGTGATGAGAGAGAATGTTTAGTTGGTGACGACCTCTTAGGAATGTGGGAACAGCAGGTCCCTCTATCTGCTTCCTGCAGCATCCTGCCTCCCCTGCCAGCTGCAGGGACCTTGCAGGAACGTGGAGAAGTCATATAGCAAACAATCATGAAAGAACACGGCCAGACAGGAGGCTTTTTCCCAGCTGTGGGTGGCTGGTTGTGCCTGGGAGCATCTCTTACCTGTCTGCTCTAACTGCGCGTTCCCATTACTTGAATGCACGTCAGAATCTTTCTGTGTTGCAGTGAGCTTTGGCATCACTGACACCTACTAACCAAGAGCTCCTTATATAAGTAGGAATTACATTTAAGCCATTAAACGTCCTCCCCAGCTTTCCTATTGCGAGTAAACAGCAGGTCCCAGTTTTTTCCTGCTGCCACCTGGTCTTGACTGCTCTCATGGAGGCTCTTAATCCTGTTAAAGCTGCAGTGCCTCCGGTGAAGCACCGAACGATCTGAGCACATCTTTACTTAAGGATTTTGCTATTTGAGAAGTTCTGCATCTAACACTAAGAGCAACCCCGTGGGCTGCCAAGTGCTGCCAGCCCTTTGGCCAAAGCCAAGAGGCACCGGGGACAGGGACGTGCAAAGAGGAGCGCGGCGTCTTGGAGGGCGGCAGTGGGGTTGGAACCAAGCGGGTGTCCTGCTGGGAAGCAGAGCTGTAGGGAGAGAGAAGCCTCACCCATTGAAGGCAAACACATATATGTGTATTTTATAGAATAATCAAAAATTACTGGTTTGGTCAGTGTTTATTAGGGGGGAAAAAAAGGGGGCTCTTTCAGGCAGATGTTATTGAACTTTATTTAGCTTTTGCACATGGTACATTGTTTTATAAACTTTAAACTTCACATTGAACTGGATGGAGGCCTGTTCTAGCCCAGCGCCTCCCCCGTGGCTTTGTGGCTGTCCCGGGCATAGCCGGTGGCGCAGCCCCAGGGAGGGCAGCGCCGCCGCCACAGGAAATGCACTGGCCACGGTAACACAGGAGGGCGCGCGGAGCACGGCCCGTGGCATCACCACGAGCAGGGAACCAGCCCCAGCAGTGCCCAGTGCCCCGCGCAGGGCTGAGGGAGCCCGGGCAGAGCGGTGCGGGGCTGGCACCGCGGTCCGGGGGAGGCATGAGCCGAAGCTGGCGCTATTTCGAGCCGCCCAGATGGAGGCTTTTTCTGGGTTCGGTAATTGCATAACTATGCCATGCGTCCTGGGACTGTGCAGGGGAGGTTTTTAATTAGTTGCATGAAGTTTGCCCAGATCCTCTCAAGCAGAGGAGGAAAAAATGAAATTTCTTGTTGTTGTTGCTGCGATTATCCTCAGATGAATTTGGAAACACACGGTGCAGAAGGCATGAGTTTAAGCGTGTGGCTGGGGGAACATCCTTATGGATCAGCAAATCCAGGACTCAAGTGCAATCTAATAGGTGTTAAGTATCTTAAGTGCGACTGTCCAGGTGCCGCCGGGGGAGAGGGATGTGCAGGAGCTAACGGGCGGCCCCATTTATGTGTTTCTCCTGCAGATCATCAGAAGATGTGCTACTCTGCGCTGGTGCTGGCCATGGTGTTCTGCATGGGGGAGCCCCTGCCCTACCACCACTACGGTGAGCGGCGCGGCGCGGGAGCAGCTCTGCGGGGCCAGGCTGCGAGGGCAGCTCTGCGGGGCCAGGGCACGGGGAGCCCCGCGCGAGCTCGGCAGGGAGGGCAGCCCTGCACGGGCAGAGCCCGGCCGCAGGAGTGAGCACCCAGCCTGGAGGCGACCGCCGTGCAGCCTGCTGCTCCTCTCACCTGGGACGGGACCATGTAGCCCTGTGTGTTTCAGGCTCTTGGTGGACGTGGAGGGTACTATAGTCAACAGGGAGGAGCAAGCGTGCCAAAGCTTTCCCCTTCCTTCTCCTGCTGGAGAGCCATCTTTGCCTGATCTTTTTCCCCTTGTCCATGTTGTATTCCTAGTATTCAGCAAACACTGGCCTAAGTTTTCCTAGAAACACAGAAGAGGATTCTCTGCATGTCTCCTCTGCAGCTTCATTTACCTTCCTGATAAACATATGCAAGATCCAAGGTGGTACGGCAGGGACCGAGGAGTGAATCTCCTCATCTCTCACTATTGCTCCTTGTGTAACCCTTGCAATTATTTCCTGCAGAAGGGCTTATTTGCATGGGCTCCTCAGCTTTCCTAATAGCAAAATTGAAAAATGAGTTATTACAATGATCTGGATGATTATTTGTTTTAAAATAGATGGATTAAATCAATGGTCAAGAATATAAATCTCCTTCTACCTGGAGGCTTCCCTGGTGGTGATGGTGCAGCAACTGCAGCTAGAGCAGGATTTGGGATTTCATTTACTCCGGGGTGGGTGAGTGGGGAGGAAAGAAACAGAAGGGCACCGATTTTCAGCATTTCTCAGAGCTGTGGATGGTTCTTTGAGCCATTTGTCTCATGCTTAAATACACTTTGTTGTTCACTTGGTCATCTTGCAGGTTGGTGGATTCCCACATGCCTGAAACTGACACTCCACTAATGGTTTTCAGCACAAAGCAGAGGGAATTGGCTTGCTTGGCCTGTTGGTTTCTTCTCCCTGTGCTGTAAATGCTCCTTTCTTCACATGCAGAGCATCTCAACTCGCAGTTCGTGCAGTTCCTGCTGGATGTGATTGAGGACGGGCTGCCCTCGGACACCACTGACCAGCTGCCTGACTTATTTGTCAACGTCCTTCTGGCCTTCAACCTCCACATTCCAGGTTGGTGTTGCCGCTCTTCCCTGGTAGGATTTCAGTGCTCTGGAATGGGGGGACATGAAGAATGCACGTACAGGATCTTGCAGGGACCTCACTGGGTGCTGTGATAACCTGTCCCCTTCCTTCACTCTGGCAATATGCTGTGTTTGGCCCAGAGCTTCTGCCTAAACGTTGCACAAAATTGTAGAGGGAGGAAATAGCTGGAGAGCTCGTGTGCAGCAGCTGACGTGGAGGCAGAGCGCTCCGGTGAAGCCCCGCAGGTTCCTCTTCCCTTTGAGCTCTGCATTGCTAGACGGCGCTTGCAGAGGGTGCGTGGAGCTTAGCTCCTGGCCCAGCGCATTTGGAAGAGGAAACGCTTCAGTGGGCACTTCTCAGTATCGGGCCAGAAAGACAAGCCCTGCCTCCTGCAGCTCTCGACGAACCGTCTGCTTACCCAGCTGCTCCTCTCGGCTCCTCCGACGCCCGTGTGCTGGGGATGGGCTCTGCAGCCGCAGCCTCCCCTGCGCTTCCTCCTGCCTCCCTCGTCCTCCGTCTTCCCAAGCCTGCTGAGCTCTTGGGAGCAGCGAAACGCCTGGGCTCCGGGAAGGGAATTCACCCTCTCCCTGCCAGGGCTGCCCCGGCGTTTCCAAGCCCAGTGTTGGAAGAGGGAGAATAGCACCAGGCCTGTTAATAGCAGCCGCTTCTCAGTCTGGGTGTGTTTGCAACCTCTCCTGTTGCTCTTGGTCAATGGTTTCCTCTTGTTGTGCCTTCAGCCTTGGCGCTGGGAGAGCAGGGAGGACAGAGCAGCAAGGAGGGTCCAGCAGCCCGCCTGTCACTTCTGAGTTCTGCTCCATTAACGTTTATGTGAAAGTTTCTAATCTAACGTGAAAGTTGATTGTGCGGAGGCCGATTAAGTAGAGTCTCTGCTGCTCTCATTCATTACCTTTCCTCACTCCTGCCCTGCAGCTGCTGGCTGCAGTAATGCGGCAATAGCACATGACAGGCAGTGTGTTTCTGGGGGGTTATTGGGCACCTGGGGTGCAGCAAAAGGCGCTGACTTGTTTTCTAGTGCTAAGAAATTGTTGAATGGTGTTCAGTTTCCTTATGGGCTGTTGGGTTTATATTCCTCTGCCCCAAATCTATTTGCAGTTCAAGGATGCAGCACTAGTTCAAAAACTCTCCTAAAAACTATTTTTATATTGATGCCTTTCAATGCGAAGGATCCTGAAGCACTTCACAACTTGTGAAGTACTTCAGGGTCACCATCCATGACAGAGAAATAGCCGCACTTTGCTGTTTGGATGCTTCCAAGCATGCACAGACACACACATGTATGTGTGGGCATAGTGTCTGCTAGGATTAAATATTTCAGTTCCAAGAAATCACCCCAAACCAGATTAGGGCGCTTTAGTAGGAGTTTGTCAGTGCCTCATTTGCAGTGCCCGGTGCTGTTCCATCGGCGTGTCCTTGGAAGCTGCCTTATTTCCTGTAAGAGCTTGCGAGGGAAGAGCTCCCGTGGGTCCCTACTGGTAAGAAGATATTAGAGAGGAGCCCTTGGCTTGCAAGAGCTGGAAGTGGCGTTTCGGATCCCAGAGCCCTCGTAAGGTGTCTCAGCAGCTCCTTGCCCTTGCTGCTTGGTGCTCCCGTTGGAGCAGGTGCACGCGGGGAGCGCCAAGCCCTGTGTGTTGGGTGCCCTGCTTCCAAACTCCTTTCACCGTCTGTATCCTCCCCTCTCCTGCCCGCCCCAAAGCTCCCCCAGAGCAGGGGGGCGAAAGGGGGACCCGCGCTTGTCTCTGTCGCTGTGCCCCTCGGCAATAAGGGGCTCTGCTGAGTGGCGGCCTCCCCTTAGTTCCAGAGCACAGCGTGATCATGACGACCATAAGCAAGCACTGCAACGTGAAGACTTTCACAGAGAAGCTGCTGCTGCTGCTGAACAGGGGAGGTGAGTGCAGCAGCGAGCCCGGCCGGGGCGCAGCCGCGGGGACGGGCCCTGCGGCGCCCAGGGACCCTCGTCACCCCATGGCCGGGCGCCACCGGCTCCTGCGTGGGGTGGTCCCTTTGCTCCCCTGCCATTCCTGCTCCTGGGCTAGCGAGGTGCTGCCATGGGCAGGGGCTGCCCATAGGGACCCTGGGGGCTCCTGCCCTGCAAAGCGCCGCCTCGATGGAGGCTTCCCCAAGCAGAGCTGCCAGCAGAGGCTCCAGGCGGGGAGCAAAATGCGCTGTGTGCTCAGAGCTCCTGCAAGGCAGGTTGCTGGAAAGCCTCAGCAGTGCCAGCTATTGCTGCCGGTGCCACTGGTGTGCTCTCTGATCCCTCTGGAGCAGGGGGCCTGGCTGCCTTACATCCGTTTCGTTGATGTGCTGATAAATAGCCCATCCCGTGACGCTTGCGGCTCTGTTTCCAGCCTGGCGTTAGTTCTCTTTGTGGTTTGCAAGTCGCTGTCTGCACAGCGTGCAGCTGGAGGGCAGCCCACACCCCTGCTCCTTTAGCCTTGGCTGCTGGGTTCCCTGCAGGGAGCTCCTCCTCATGAAGCACCCATGACCCCCAGCCCTGCAGGGAGCACCTGGCCAAGGCCGGGCAGCGGCCCCTGCAAAATCGCGCTAGTTTAGTGAAGGGAAACGTGGCGGGGATGGGGGGCATGGGGCCTAACACGGTTCCTCTGCCACCTGCAGATGACCCGGTTTGTATCTTCAAGCACCAGCCGCAGCCGCCGCACTCGGTGCTGAAGTTCCTGCAGGACATCTTTGCCAGCAAGGACACTGCCAGCATCTTCTACCACACGGACATGATGGTGCTGATAGACATCCTGGTGCGGCAGATCGCCGACCTCTCCCCTGGGGACAAGGTGCTCGCAGGGACCCCCGCGCTCACTGACGCTCCCAAAAGGAGCAATGCCCAAAGCAGCCTGGCCCTCCATGGGGCCTGCTTGGTGCGGGCAAGACTGCAGCCTGGGGTGGGCAGGACGCTTCGGGGTGCCCAAATCCTCCCTGGGGGGTGAGGAGGAAGAGGAGATTTATCCTGCCCTGGCACACAGCAGTAAAGTGTTTGGAGGAAGATCTGTCAGGCTTATGGGGGCTGTAGCCTTCTCTGTAGGGACCTTCATGATAAAGGGACACTGTGAGGATGGGGGTGACAAGGGGGATCTCTTGGTTCGGGTCCTGCAAGGGGCAGGGCAAACAGTTAAGTGGGAGCAGGGAGGGAAGGGGATTAGTGGCTTTGGGAGAAGTGCAGCATCCGTAGCTGCTAATGAGTGTTCAGGAAGAGCAGGTGCCTTTGGAGCTGCTCCCTGGCTGGTCGCGCAGCAGCAGCTGGTCCTGCTCGTGCTCCAGTGGAGGCTGGCATGCTCTCTCTCTATCGCTTGGAATATTTCATTGTGCTCTGCGTTGTGTCTCCCCTCGCCTGGCAGCTGAGGATGGAGTACCTGTCTCTGATGCACGCCATCATCCGCTCCACGCCGTACCTGCAGCACCAGCACCGCCTTGCCGACCTGCAGGGCATCCTGCAGCGCATCCTCGGAGAGGAGGATGAGGGGCAGCAGTGCCAGATGGACAAACTGATCATCTTGGAAATCTATAAAGAGTTTCCAGAGATCTCTCCGGGTACCAGCTAACCGCTCCTCGCCTCGGACTGGAGCTCCAACCACTTGGATCGAAGACGTCTCCTGTTGACACCTTCCCCCGTTCCCTCCCAGTACAGCTCATACCTTATATTCCTCCGTGCGAGGCCTAAGGTTCGGACAGGTTTGTGGCCCTTTAGAAACGCCAGCAGCCGGAGGGACAAGGGGCGTCCCCGGGGCTGCTGCCCTGGGGACATCAGCGCTGGCAGAGCAGGCCTGGGTGCCAGCTCCGCGTTGGCCTTCAGCACCTGGGGCAGGAGGGTGTTTGACCAGCTGGTGCTGGCAGAAGGGCACAGAGCTTGCGATGAGGGACTGGGCGCTCGGGGGGCTGCCTTTAGCGGCGCTGCTCTCCCGGGGTGCTGGAGCGAGAGGCCTTTGCCTTAGGGTATCACTTCTTTTCCACGTGCATCTCTCCCTGCCGTGACCAAGTGGCGTCTGCTGGTGCTTGGAAGAAGCTTCCGTAACATCCGTTTCGTCCGCTGCTGCTCGTGCCGATGTGCTGCAGCCCGCCGAGGGAGGCAGCTCGCTCGCGGCCGCCTTGCCGGGAGCCGCGCGCCCTCCGCCTCTCGTCCGCCTCGGCCTTAGAGCGCCTCTCGCAGCAGCTGCTGCTTCAGTCCGCTTGCCGTAGTGACGTTTAAAGCCAAGTTTCTCGCCCGGAGCCGGCGCTTCCCGGGCGCTGCAGCCATGGGGAAGCGGCCGGGGCGGGCGCTGCCCTGCGC
>VZSG01001298.1:41073-66514 GCA_013398315.1 Nothoprocta pentlandii
CGGCAGCGGGAACGGGAGCGGGAACGGCAGCGGGAACGGCAGCGGGAACGGCAACGGCAGCGGGAGCGGCCAGGGGAGCAGCAATGGGAACGGCAGCGGCAACGGGAACGGCAGCAGGAGCGGTGCCACCGGCGGGAACGGCAGCGGGAGCCGTGCCGCTAGCGGGAACAGCACCACGAACGGCACTGGCAACGGTGCCACCAGTGGGAACGGCACCGGGAGCAGCGCTGCCGGTGGGGACAGCAACGGGAACGGCACCACCAGTGGGGACAGCACTGGGAACGGCGATGGGAACGGGAGCAGCACGACCGGTGGGACCAGTACCAGGAACAGCACCGGGGACACTGCCGGCAGCAGGAACGGCGATGGTGCCACCAGTGGGAGCAGTACCAGGAGCGGCACTGGCAACAGCAGTGGTGCCACCCGTGGGAACAGCACCGGGAACAGCACCGGGAGCGGGCACGGTGGCGGGCGCGGGCGGGCGGGCGCGGCGGGCCGCCCCCAACCGGCACCCGCTCTTCCCGCAGTACAACTACCAGGCGGAGGTGGCGGAGAACCAGCCGGCGGGCACGGCGGTGCTGGCGGTGGCGGCGCAGGACCCCGACGGCGGCGACGCGGGCCGCCTCGTCTACTCCATGGACGCGCTCATGAACAGCCGCTCGCGCGAGCTCTTCAGCATCGACCCGCGCGCCGGCCTCATCAGCACCACGCAGGCCCTCGACCGCGAGAGCATGGAGCTGCACTACTTCCGCGTGACCGCCACCGACCACGGCACGCCGCGCCTCTCCGCCACCACCATGGTGGCCATCGCCGTGGCCGACCGCAACGACCACGACCCCGTCTTCGAGCAGGGCGAGTACCGGGAGACCATCCGGGAGAACGTGGAGGAGGGCTACCCCATCCTGCAGCTGCGCGCCACCGACGTCGACTCGCCGCCCAACGCCAACATCCGCTACCGCTTTGTCAACGAGCGCGCCGCCCACGCCGCCTTCGAGATCGACCCGCGCTCCGGCCTCATCACCACCAGCGGGCCCGTGGACCGCGAGCAGATGGAGAGGTATTCCCTGGTGGTGGAGGCCAGCGACCAGGGCAGGGAGCCGGGGCCGCGCTCGGCCACCGTCAGGGTCTACATAACGGTCCTCGACGAGAACGACAACACGCCGCAGTTCAGCGAGAAGCGCTACATCGTCCAGGTGAGGGAGGACGTCCGGCCCCACACCGAGATCCTGCGCGTCACCGCCACCGACCTGGACAAGGACAACAATGCCCTCGTCCACTACAACATCATCAGCGGCAACAGCCGGGGCCAGTTCTCCATTGACAGTGTCACGGGGGAGATACAGGTGGTGGCTCCCCTGGATTTCGAGGTGGAGCGTGAGTACGCCCTGAGGATCCGGGCTCAGGATGCGGGCCGCCCCCCGCTGTCCAACAACACGGGCATGGCCAGCATCCAGGTGGTAGACATCAATGACCATGCCCCCATCTTCGTGAGCACCCCCTTCCAGATCTCCGTCCTGGAGAACGCCCCCCTCGGCCACTCCGTCATCCACATTCAGGCCGTGGACGCCGACTACGGCGAGAACTCGCGCCTGGAGTACAAACTGACGGGCGTTGCGGCCGACACTCCGTTCGTGGTGAACAGCGCCACGGGGTGGATCACGGTCAGCGGGCCTTTGGACCGGGAGCTGGTGGAGCACTACTTTTTTGGGGTTGAGGCTCGGGATCACGGCTCTCCGTCTTTATCCGCCTCTGCCAGCGTCACCATCACCGTCATGGATGTCAACGACAACCGGCCCGAATTCACGCAGAAGGAGTACTTCATCCGCCTGAACGAGGACGCGGCCGTGGGCACCAGCGTCCTCAGCGTGACGGCCATCGATCGGGACGTGAACAGTGCCATCACCTACCAGCTCACGGGAGGCAACACGCGGAACCGCTTCTCCATCAGCACGCAGGGCGGCGTGGGGCTCATCACCCTCTCGCTGCCGCTCGACTACAAGCAGGAGCGGCGCTACGTGCTCACCGTGACGGCCTCTGACCGCACGCTGCGCGACACCTGCCACGTTCACATCAACATCACCGACGCCAACACGCACCGGCCCGTGTTCCAGAGCGCCCACTACTCCGTGAGCATCAATGAGGACCGGCCCGTGGGCAGCACCGTGGTGGTGATCAGTGCCACGGACGACGACGTGGGCGAGAATGCCCGCATCACGTACTACCTCGAGGACAACGTCCCGCAGTTCCGCATCGATCCCGACTCTGGCGCCATCACTTTGCAGGCAGCACTGGACTATGAGGACCAGGTCACCTACACATTGGCCATCACGGCCAAGGACAACGGGATCCCGCAGAAAGCGGACACCACCTACGTTGAAATCATGGTCAACGACGTGAACGACAACGCCCCCCAGTTCGTCAGCCCTCACTACCAAGGCGTCATCTCCGAGGACGCGCCTCCCTTCACCAGCGTGCTCCAGATCTCCGCCACCGACCGGGATGCCCACACCAACGGGCGGGTGCAGTACACCTTCCAGAACGGGGAGGATGGGGATGGGGACTTCACCATCGAGCCCACCTCCGGCATCATTCGCACGGTCCGCAGGCTGGACCGCGAGAACGTCCCCGTCTACGAGCTGACTGCTTATGCGGTGGACCGGGGCATCCCCCCTCAGCGAACGCCCGTCCATATCCAGGTTACCGTTCAGGACGTGAATGACAACGCTCCCGTCTTTCCCGCGGAAGAGTTTGAGGTCTTGGTGAAGGAGAACAGCATGGTAGGCTCTGTTGTGACCCGGATCACAGCCGTGGACCCCGATGAGGGACCTAATGCCCAAATCATGTACCAAATTGTGGAAGGCAATATCCCTGAGATATTCCAGATGGACATATTTTCTGGGGAGCTCACAGCCTTGATAGACCTGGATTATGAGACAAAACCTGAGTATGTGATTGTGGTACAGGCCACCTCGGCCCCTCTGGTCAGCAGAGCCACAGTCCACATCAAACTCATTGACCAAAATGACAACACTCCTGTCCTCAAGAACTTCCAGATCTTGTTTAATAACTACGTGTCCAATAAGTCCAACACCTTCCCCTCTGGGGTCATCGGGAAGGTCCCGGCTTATGACCCCGACGTGTCTGACCGCCTCTTCTACACCTTTGAACGGGGAAACGAGCTGCACTTGTTGATTGTAAACCAGTCGAGCGGGGAGCTGCGGCTGAGCCGCAAACTGGACAACAACCGTCCGCTGGTGGCCTCCATGCTGGTGACCGTCTCAGGTAGGGCCCCTCGTGCCTGTGCTAGTGGGGTACCTGCCGGGGCCTCGCGTGGCTCCCCTCGCGGAGCCTCTTGGGCACCTTGGGGTAGGCTGGGGACTAGCAACAGCCTTTGGGTTGGGAGGCGCTTCAGATGGGGAGGCGCTGGGGGCCGGAGCGTGTGCGGGGCCGGCGGTGGTGGCGGGCGGTGTGCGAGAACAAAGCCTCGTTACCCGGCCGCGGGGACGGGAGCTGCGGGGTGGGCGCCGGGGGGGCCGCGAGGTGCCCTGGCTGCCCGAAGGAGCCGCCGCTGGGGCCACCCTCGGTGCACAGCTCGGCTCTGCTCCCCGGAGCCCCCCGCCGCCGGCCAGGGCGGTGCACGGGGCTCTGCAGGGAGCCCCGCTAAAAATGCTCCTGTGCCGGAGCCCCTCACCGCCAACAGCGGCTTGGCTGCGGATTCTGCAGCGTGGGCATGGCAGCTCTTGAGCCTTGTGGTTTCTTGTGCGGCTTCTAAAATTTTCTGACTGCGACTTAGCGTTACAGGAGGCAGCTGTACTAGACCTCAGAGAGGAGCTTAAAGCTCTCGCGTCGCGTGTGTCGCTCGAGTATCCGAACGCAGGCGCCGGCGACCACTCCCTGCGCTGGCTTGGGGAAGTGGTGTGGTCCCCTCCGAGCTGAAGGCAGGGCAAGGATGGAGCTCGGGGCTCTGTGCAGAGCAGGGTTCGGACCTGCCTGCCCCAGCCTTGCCTTCGCTGCGAGCCTTTCTGTGCTTGCGGTGCGCGCTCTGAAATGGAGGTGTCGGAGCCCCTAACCCGGGCGGAGGGAGGCTGACGAGCCTCCTTCGCGGGGCTCGGCATTACCAGGACGTGCACGGACCCGAGTGGGGGTCTCCCCCGAGCCTCGGCTACCAGCTCACTACCATGTTCAGCACCTCCTCTCCGCGCGCTCAGCGAGGAGGCCCCTTGGCAGCGGTGGGGCTGGGTGTCCCGCGGGGTTTGCTCGGCGCTGTCCAGCGCGGCCGCCCGCGCGGAGCCTCCCTGGGGCTCCCGGTCACCGGGCAGAGCGGCCCCGGGGCCGTGCGGCCTCGGCGCAGCACGTTGCTGCGAGCCCTGCCTCCCCGCGCGCTTAGCCCGCCACAAAGGCAGGAGGAAATCGCGTCCCCCAGCCCCGCGCTGAGCCGCCTTCGGCGAGGGGCCCTGGGTGACAGTGTCGTCATCTTCCAGGGCAGAGCGGGCCGGGAGAGCTGCCGGGAGGGACAGGGCGAGATGGAGAGGGAAGAGCCGTGCTGGGCAGCGGGGCGAGCGCCGTGAAAACCGGGTCCTTTGTTGCCTTTGATGAGGGCTGGGGAGGTGCAGATCGGGCTTGCTGGCTCGTTCTTTATTGTCAGGAGCCTCGTGAGGCTCCAGCTGGGCTCCTGTCCGTGCTCCCGCCTTGCCGTGCGCCGGGAGGAGACGGCACGGGGGTGGCTTGGCGGCGCCGCGGCGCGGGTGGCCGCATTGTTCCCGCGGCGCCGGCTGCGCCGGAGCACGTTCCTTGGGCAGGAACCCGGCAACAATAGCGTGGGGAGCGGGGAGGCCGCAGGCAGGGGCAGCTCCCTGCCCGCCCCGCGGTTTCACCCCCCGCGCACCATAGAGGGATCCCCCTGAATCCCGGGGCGAGGGGCCTTCCTCGCTCCCGTCCCGCTGGGCTGCCACGTGTGGTTGTCTCAGCGCAGGCTGAACGGTGCCTGTGCCCAGGAGCACTTGGCTGCCCAGGGTGATTCCAGTGGCACCGACAGGCGGTGAGACCGTCCCAGCTCCGTGTGGGTGCAGGAGCCCCCACGCCGCCGCCGGCTGCTCTTGGCCACTGCGCTGCAGGTGCTGGGGTGACGGGGCTGCAGCAGGCGGCATCCATGGTGCTGCCCCAGCCTGGCATCGTGTTGGCCTGCGGCCTTCCCGGTATTGCCGGGCCGCGGCAGCGCGCGGGACGTGGCCGCAGGGCTGCCCTTGTCCTCGTGGTGCGCGGCCTCCTCCCAAACCCCCGGCCCAAGGGGTTGTCCCCATCATTCTCGCCTGCCACCCTTGGCTAGTGCATGGGTTTGATCTCCAGATCTTGAGAGGTGACCGGGTTTTCCAAGATATGTCTCACTTTGACCCTCAGCCTGGCAGGTGAGGCCCCTGGAGCACGTCTGTCCCGGCTCCTGTGTCTGCACGTCAGCTCCTGCCTTTTCAAGTCAGGGAAGGCTCCCAGGGCTGCCTTTGCCCTTCACAACATGTTCATTTGGCTTCTGCGAGGCCTTATCTTGGGAGCTTCCTCCCCTGTTAGGACCGTTGCAGCTGGAGGTGCTAACCAAAGAGAAGGGTGCAGTTTGGTCCCTGGTTAAGAAATGGCCTTGCAGTCATCTTGGTTATATATTTTAGTGTCTTAGTTTTCAGAGCTGACAGGAGAGGGACACTCACATTCTTTGCTCTTTGAGGGCAGTTTAATTCTGAGATCTTCTCATCTGTCAGAGGATCATCAAAACACTGAGAGATCCACGCGTGCCCTTTGGAAACGGTGAGTGATGTTCACCTCACCCCTGCCAGCCTCTTTGTTTTAGTCTCTTCACGTTTTCACAGAATCGCAGAGTGCTTGAGGTTGGAAGGGACCTCTAGAGATCATCTAGTCCAACCCCCTGCTCCAGCAGGGACACCCAGAGCAGGGGCACAGGCTGCGCCCAAGCGGGTTTGGGAGATCTCCAGAGCAGGAGCCTCCACAGCCTCCCTGGGCAGCCTGGGCCAGGGCTCGGGCACCCTCACACCAAACAAGTTCCTCCTCACATTCACATGGAGCTGCCTGGGTTTCGACTTGCACCCGTGGCCCCTTCTCCTGTCACTGGCCACCACTGAGAAGAGCTTGGCCCCTTCCTCCCTACATTCTCGCCTCAGGTACTTACCTGCATTGATCAGTCTTCTCCAGGCTAAACAGGCCCTGCTCACTTAGTCTTTCCTCATGAGATAGACTTTTCTGCCTAGGCATTTACTCCTCGGCCCCGAATTTGGGAGTCACCCTTGTCTGTGGGTGTCAGCATCGCTGTAGCTGGGCTGTCACAGGGCCGTGGCCGTGCGCCCTTCCCTTGCTCCCTCGCGCTGACCGTGCTCAGCAGAGGCTGGGCAGCAGTCCGGGGAGCCCTCCTGGAGCTCCTCCCAGCTCCCCATGAGATGCAGGGCCCCTTCCCCTCCTCAGGGTGCTGCCGGTTTGTTCTTGGAGCTGAGCTGCCTCCTTCTCGCTGGGGCTTCTCCTAGAAGCACGGTTCCCCCGAGCCCAGAGCAGGTCCTTCTGGGCAGTCCCGCATTCGCTCCCCTCTGAACCACGTGAAGGGCCCTGCGGGCTCCTGTCCTTGTGTTCGCTTGTGCCCGGCTGTTCCGGAGGGCTCCTCGGCGCTGCCCGCTGTGTCCGGGAGGTGACTGCGGGGATGGCTGCACGAGCAGCTGGGACAGACCCTGCTCCATGGGGAGCAGGGGGAGTCTCCAGCCCGTCCTGCCCTCCGGGGAGGCCTTGCTCCTTCTGGAGCTGCCCCTCTTGCTTTTCCTGTGGGTGCTTGTCAGTGATCACCCAGTGCTGCTCGGCACCAGGGCTAGAGCCTCCAGAGCCCTTCGCCCTGCCCTGTGGGCACGTTTCCAGGCCGCCTCGCTCCCCTGCATGAATATTCACCGAGCGCCAGCTCTCCAGCCACAGGGTTCAATCAGAGAGGCTGAGCGTTTGTGATGAAACTGCGTCCCAGGGGGGTCAGTGCCTCCAGCCAGCCCGGCTCTCTTCAGTGCGCTCTTCTCGTTTGCAGAGGGTCATTTTCTCAGCCATCTGCTTCCCGTGCGTGGCGCTGCGGGGGAGGCAGCTCGGGTGCGAGGCCGGCGTGGGCGGCAGGTTACGGGCAGCGCTGGGGCCGGGCCCTCTGTGCCATGGGGCACTGGCCTGGCACGCGGAACAGGGGGCACCATGGCAGAGCCGCTTGGCCGCGGGGACAGAGCTGAGCACTGCGGGTGGCCCTGGTGTGGGGCCCAACCAGGGTGCCCCCGTGGGACGGGCTCCAATCGATGCAGCCAGCCTGCAGCAGGGCGTGCGAGCGAGGCCGTGTCCCCTCCGGCGCCAGCGATGGGCCCAGGCGCAGGGACCGTAAATCAGCAGCACGGCCGCGCATTGAGCGGCAGCGAGGAGGGGTGCGAGGCCCCCGCGCCCTGCGCCTGCCTCCCGGGGACCCTTCGCCGTTGCTGAGAGGGCAGAGGGCAGACGGGACCCGACGGAGCCCCCGCGGGCCCCCGAGCACAGCACGGGGATGGACAAAGGCCGGCGGGGCTGGTGTCCTGCTCGGAGAGCTGCGCGGGAGGCCGTGTCTGGCTCTGCGTCCCGAGGGGCTGCGTTCGGGGGCAGCAGCCCTTCCCCCTGGAGCTGAGCTGAGGCACCTCGCCTTTCCCTGCCATCGTATGGGCCTCATCTCCAATGCGCCAGCACCGCGCGCACCCACGGGCTCCCTGCAAAGCCCTCGGCTTCTGAAGAGGGGAGAAAAGGGAGAGAAAAAAGGAGACTTTTCAATCTTGAAACACTCCTGGGCTGCGCTGGGGGCAGTCAAAGGGACGGGCCGTCGCGCGGGGCTGGGGCTGCCCCCGGGGTCCCTGCTGCCCTCCCGTGGCCTGGCACGCGCTGCCTCCTGCCCACAGCTCCTGGCTGGGGCTGCTGGTGGCACCTGGGGGTGCTCTCCTGGTGGGGGATGTGCTGGCGCTTTGGCGGGCCTGAAATCCGAGGGGAAGCTGCTCCTAGCAGCCGAAATGCTGGAGCAGGACGGGCAGGGGGCTGAGAGCCAGGCACTGGAGCCGCCCGCGTCTTCGTGCCCTGGGACTGCTTGCGCTCTGCAAAATCCCACGGGAGAGCGAGTTTGTTTCCAAGGGAAATAAAGATTAAAGAGAATTAAAGAGAAACTGGAGAGGGGATGAGGGAGGAAGAGATGGGGAGCAGATGGTGAGAAACGGGGAAGCAGGGAGACAGGCACAACAGGCACAAGAGCTGTGGAGACCCTGCGGGAGAGGGGCAGGAAAAGGCAGGAGGAGAGCGCAGGGGGGCGGCCTGGGAGGCGGCAGCGAGGCCGGGGCGCCGAGGGGAAGAGAAACACCCCAGGCCTTGGCACCGCTCCTCTGTTTGCCCAGCCTCCTGCTGGGCCTCCTGTCTGCCTGTTTCTTTCCAGCATCTTTGTTTATGGGAGCTCAGTTCGCTGCCTGGATCCAGGATGAGATTCACATGGGGATAATGGAGGGTTGTGTCCATAGCGAGCCTGAGGCTTGGGAGGAAGAGCAGCCGCCAAGAGCGGCCCTTGAGCCCTCCCTGTGCCCTGGCTCCGAGCTGCCCCTCGGCTGCAGCTGGGGCCCAGCTGGGCTGGGTCACCTGCCTGGGTGGGGGGATCTCCCAGCGACCCCACAGCGTGGCCCTGTTCCCCTTGCAGATGGCATCCACAGCGTGACGGCGCAGTGCGTGCTGCGCGTGATCATCATCACGGAGGAGATGCTGGCCAACAGCATCACGGTGCGCCTGGAGAACATGTGGCAGGAGCGCTTCCTCTCCCCGCTGCTCGCCACCTTCCTGGAGGGGGTGGCCACGGTGCTCGCGACACCCAAGGAGGACGTCTTCATCTTCAACATCCAGAACGACACGGACGTGGGGGGCACGGTGCTCAACGTGAGCTTCTCGGCGCTGGCGCCGCGCGGCGGCCACTACTTCAGCTCGGAGGAGCTGCAGGAGCAGCTCTACATGAAGCGCATGGCGCTGACGGGCGCCTCCATGCTGGAGGTGCTGCCCTTCGACGACAACGTGTGCCTGCGCGAGCCCTGCCAGAACTACATGAAGTGCATCTCCGTGCTCAAGTTCGACAGCTCGGCGCCCTTCATCGCCTCCCCCTCCACCCTCTTCCGACCCATCCACCCCATCGCCGGCCTTCGCTGCCGCTGCCCTCAGGGCTTCACCGGCGACTACTGCGAGACGGAGATCAACCTCTGCTACTCCAACCCGTGCCTCAACGGCGGCGCCTGCACGCGCAGGGAGGGCGGCTACACCTGCATCTGCCGCCAGCCCTTCAGCGGTGAGTGCCGGGTGGGCACGGGGCTCCTGTCCTGGCACCTTGTGCAGGGATGGGAAGGGCTGGGTCGGGTGCCTCGCGCAGGCTGCTCCTGGGAGAGGCGGCCTGTCCTGGAGGGCACTTGGCACCGCGACAGGATGCTCCTGCCACCTTGTCTGCTGCTGCTGCTGCGCCTCGCAGGGCCAGCGCTGCGCCATGTGCTTGGTGTTTCCACGGGGAACATGCATGCACAGGGCTGAGGTTGCCATAGAAATGTGGCACAGAGGACACTTGGTGACCCCGGCTGCCACCTGCCCACCGGGACAGCTTTGTCCACGGAGCAGGAGGGCAAAGCTGTGTCTGGAGCAGAGCTGTTAAGGGGCACTGAGGGTGCAGAGGCAGAAATGCCTGGCCCAGGGGAGAGCCCCAGGGAGCTGGGAAAGGATCCTGGTTCTCCTGTGAGTTCCAGCTCCAGCTCAGCAAGGGCTGGTGCTCCTGGTGTCCTTGTTAGGCTCCGGCAAAGCCATCGGCCGCCCTGGCAGGGAGGATCCTGTGCAAGTGGGCACCGAGCGGCCGCCGCTGGATCCTAGTAGGGGCAGCCAGGGTCCTCTTGGCGGCCGTGGGGAGCCGTGCCCTTGGCCGGCGGCTGTGAGCCGGGGCGAGGGAGGTGGCTGCGGCTGCGCTTGCAGAGCCCTGCGCGCTCCCCGCTGCACGCTGTGGGAGTCAGCACTGATTGACCCTGCGCGTTTGAAGCGTCAACAGCCATTAGCAGAAGGGTTAATGAGCTCATTTCCCTGTCACTTCATGCGGTCTCTGCGTCCTCCCCATGTGCCACCTTGCAAACAATGGGAGCAGGGTCTGGGGTGTGGGATTGCAGGCGAGCACTTCTCCGTGCGCTGTGGGGAGGGAGAAGAGCCGGCCGGGCTGCCCTGCCATCCCACAGCTGCAGCACCAGCCGTCTAAGGAGCTTGGCATGGGGAGAGCCCTGGCTCCTCTCCACCTCTGCGCCCTCAGGGCTCTGACCAGTTGTGACCAGTGCCCTCCTGTCCCATTGCCCATCATCCTGCTGCAAACTTGCCCCTTCTGCTGGAGTCGGGGCTCCATCCAGCGCAGGTGCGAGGGCCTCCCGTGTTGTCCCCGCAGGTGAGAACTGCGAAGTGGACAGTCGTGCGGGGCGCTGCGCGCCCGGCGTCTGCCGCAACGGGGGCACCTGCACCGACGGCGCCGACGGCGGCTTCCGCTGCCAGTGCCCGGTGGGCGGCTTCGAGGCGCCGCTCTGCGAGGTGTCCACGCGCTCCTTCCCGCCGCGCTCCTTCGTCATGTTCCGGGGCCTGCGCCAGCGCTTCCACCTCACGCTGGCCCTCTCGTGAGTGCCCCCCTGCGCCACGCGAGCCCCGAGCTGCAGGGCTGCCCCGCATGGGGTGCCCAGCCACGCTCTGCCCGCTCCCCGTGCGCACCCCGCTCCTTCCCTCGCCACAGGTTTAGCACCCGGGAGCCCAGCGGCCTCCTGCTCTACAACGGGCGCCTCAACGAGCGGCACGACTTCCTGGCCGTGGAGATCATCGAGGGGCAGCTGCAGCTGAAGTACTCTACAGGTAGGCCTGGCCTGCGCTGGGGGAGGCCAGCCTCGAGGCCACGGGAGGGGACACGTCGTTTGGGGGGTGTTGGTGGCTGGCAGGGGGTCTCTCTCTGTGTGATGTGTTTGGATCTCTAGTGTGTGTGTCCAAGGACTCTCCCTAAACCTGGCAGTGTAAGTGCAGATGCAGCAGGAGGGCTGTGGGATGAACAGGGGCCAAGCAGGACCCTGGGACGCTGGGGAGGAGGCTGCCCAGGCTTGGTGCCCCTAGGCACACGCAGGCAAGGCTGAGCACAGAGGCAGATAACGCGGTGCCACACTCGCCTCGCTGCTCACGTTGTCTGTGGTGCCCAGCCGTCCCCTCTGCTCCGCAGCCTGAGCGGGCATGTTGGGCACTTGCTGCCGTGGCCGCTTTGCTCAGCCTCCTTACCCGGCCCTGGGGACAGAGAGGAGCAGAGGCGGCTCTGCCTCTGCCCAGCTGCCCTCAGCACCAACCCCTGTGCCCGCAGGAGAGTCGAGCACCGTGGTGAGCCCGTTCCTGCCCGGGGGAGTGAGCGACGGGCAGTGGCACACGCTGCAGCTCCACTACTACAACAAGGTACGTGTGTCCCCATGTCCCCCGTGCACATGGCACTCGCCCCGCGGGGCCATTTGCCTTGTCCTCCTCCAGCTCTGCCCCATGGAGTAGGCAGAGCCTGTTATCTGTCCCGCATGCTGGGCGGAGGGGAGGACCCTGCTCAGAGGCCACAGCAAGGTGCTTCATGCTGTGTCATCTGCAGTGTCCATCTCCATCCCCGTTTGCTCTGTCCAGAGACATCCCTTGGGATTTGCTTGTTCGTGTGCAGGGGAGCCGAGCTGGGCGCAGCCCTGTCCCTGCCGCCCCATGAGGTGGTCTCAGGAAGGGGTAAGTGTGTTCTGCTAACGCCTGCTGTCCCTTTCAGCCCAAGGTCAACGCTCTGGGGGTGGCGCAGGGCCCCTCCAAGGACAAGGTGGCCGTCCTCACAGTGGATGGATGTGATGCCTCGGTGGCCCTGCAGTTTGGCAGCGAGATCGGGAACTACTCGTGTGCCGCGGAGGGGGTGCAGTCCAGCTCCAAGAAGTGAGTGCCTCGGGGTCAGCCGGGCACAGCGGGGAGGAGCAGGTCCCCGGTGGGGTCACTCTGTCACCTCTGGCCAAGCACAGCTATGTGCTGTCCCTAGGGTGATGCCCCCTTCCAGCCAGCCTGGTGCCACTGCGGATCTTACACCCTGGGCTTCTCTCCCTGCAGGTCGCTGGACCTCACAGGCCCCTTGCTCCTTGGAGGAGTCCCCAACCTGCCTGAAAACTTCCCTGTCACTCACCGGGACTTTGTGGGATGCATGAGAGACCTGTACATCGACAGCAAGCGCATCGACCTGGCCTCCTACATTGCCAACAACGGCACTGCTGCAGGTACCGCTGCTGGCTCCTTCCCCGCCAGCTCCCCCAGCAGCATGGCCAGGGAACTGGGCTGGTGGGGCTCCATGGTGGATCAGCTGGAGCCGAGCAGCTTCCCATGGGAGAGGGGATCAGCCAGCCCGGCCCCAGCTAATGGCCTGGGGGTGTCTCCCGCTCTTGCGTGCTGAGACCCTCTCTGGGAGATGCTGCTGAGCATGAGACTAGCTCTGCAGTGTCCTTCCCATGGTGTAAGGAGCAGTGGCAGCCCCTGTGCTTGTCGCCAGGCAGGCAGGGCCGGTGCCGAGCGGCCCAGCAGCTCTACCTGTCCCTCGGCAGCCGGGGGAAGAGCCTCGTGGGGCCATGGTGGGACATGGGGAGGAGGCTGCGGCTCACGTGGGTGACCTCGATCCCTGCAGGCTGCCACGCCAAGCACTCCTTCTGCGACTCCAGCCCCTGCAAGAACGGCGGCACCTGCTCTGTCAGCTGGGGGACTTACTCCTGCCTCTGCCCCGTTGGCTTTGGGGGCAAAGACTGCCGCCACCGTGAGTGCTGCGTGCGGGCGGGGGGACACGGTGCGGGGGTGGCTGTGGAAGCCGGGCGAGGGGGACGTGGCAGGTGAGCTCGGTACGTTGTCCCTGTACCTAGTGCTCTCTGTGTAGTGTCCCTTGGAAAACAGAGTTGCTGTGCCTCCAGAAACAGGAGAGATCCTGGAGAGCAATGGTGCTGCAGGCAGGTCCTGGTGTCACTGTCGCTGTCCCCCCTGAGCCCCCAATGACCGTGGCCAGGCCTTTGCACTGCGCTGCGTGAGGAAAAGCCCAGAGCAGGAGCAGACAGTCCCCATCCTTCCTCCTCACCTCCGCTTTCCTTTCCAGCCATGCACCATGCCCACTATTTCCAGGGCAACAGCATCCTGACGTGGGACTTTAAGGCAGATGTGAAGATCTCAGTGCCGTGGTACTTGGGGCTGGCGTTTCGGACGCGCCAGCTGGACGGGGTGCTCCTGCAGGCCCACGCTGGCCAGTACACCACCCTGCTGTGCCAGGTAGGGCCATGGCCAAGGCCCATGCCCCACGCTCGCCTGCCTCCAGCCCACGCAGTACAGGGTTGTGGGGAGGGATGTTTATCAGAACGGGGCCCTGCTCCCCTTGCCCGGAGCTCACAGGAGGGTAGGATGGAGGTGGCCCAGGTTTTGCTGACTGCGGCTCTTGCTGCTTCCCTCCCTGCAGCTGGCGGGGGGGCTGCTCTCCTTCGTGGTGAGCAGGGGCTCCGGGCGCAGCACCAGCCTCACCCTGGACCAGCTGCAGCTCAGCGATGGCAAGTGGCACGACCTGCAGCTGGAGCTGCGGGATGTGCGCGGCGGGCGCGATGCGCGCTACGTCATCACCCTCACCCTGGACTTCGGCCTTTACCAGGTATGAGCGCCGGGAATGCCGGCGCCAGGACGGCAGCTGCGAGGAGGCTCTGCGTACTGGGGCCTGGTTTGGACTTTGCGCCCTCAGGGCGGGCTGGCACCCACAAGCTGACGGGACAGGGCTGATGCCAGTGGCCCCACGTTGCCCCCCTTCTTTCTGCAGGACACGGTGGTTGTTGGA
This sequence comes from Nothoprocta pentlandii, assembly GCA_013398315.1. NCBI lineage: Eukaryota > Metazoa > Chordata > Aves > Tinamiformes > Tinamidae > Nothoprocta > Nothoprocta pentlandii. The sequence continues at coordinate 54,974 of VZSG01001298.1, forward strand.
AACGAGCTACATGGCTTGAAGGTGAAGCACCTTCACGTGGGGGGCATGCTGAGCTCCGGCGAGGTGCAGAGCGGCCTGAGGGGCTGCATACAGGTGAGTTCGTTGCTCTGAGCCCGCCCTGTGCTGAGGGATGGAAACGCAGCTCTCGCAGTTGCTGCCACTGTCCGTGCTGTGGGTGACACTCACGCTCTGAGTGTTCTGGGGTCCAGGGGGCTGTGGGGATCTGGGTGCCGGGTTTGGGGAAGGCAGGAGAGCACGAGCCTCATGTCTGCCCTAGCTCCACTGTGCATTTCTCTCCTGTGCTGCAGGGTGTGCGACTAGGTGACAGTGCCAGTGGGACTGCGCTGCCCAAGCCCAGCCATGCCCTGCGGGTGGAGGTTGGCTGCAACGTGCCGAGCGCCTGTGACTCCAGCCCCTGCCCAGCCAACAGTGTCTGCAAGGACGAGTGGCAGAGCTACTCCTGCGTGTGCCTGCCAGGTAGGGCCCGCGGCGCTGCCACCCTCTCACACACCGCACTGCTGCTCTGCTCCTCTGGCCTCTGTGGCTCCAGCAGCCTGGCCTGTGGCTGCTCTCCTGCCCCTCCATGTGGAAAGTCCTTTGCCCAGAAGTGCCCTCCTCTCATTTGATTCTGTGGAGGAGAAAATCCCCGTTACCCTGCACCCTGACTCCATTCCTTGCTGCTCTGCCTCTCTCTGGGGGGAAGACACCTGCTTAATACGGCGCCCTGTGTCCACATCTCAGGGTACTACGGAGGGGACTGCGTGGACGTGTGTCACCTCAACCCCTGCAAGAACAAATCGGTGTGTCGCCGCAAGCCGGGCTCTCCCCTGGGCTATGTGTGCGAGTGTGGAGGGAACTTCTTTGGGCAGTACTGTGAGCACAGGTGAGTCGGGGGCACAGGGCCTTGCCTTCTGATGCCACAGGGCCTTGCCTCTGTGCCACCTTCCCATCCCTCCATGCTCACGGGTGCCCTCAGTGCCACTCTGCTCCTTACGAGCTGCCGGGTGGCTTGGCCAGCAGGAGGTGAAGAGGCCCAGGGAATTTGCTTTGTAATGTCACATGTTTTTCTCCCTAGGATGGACCAGCAGTGCCCAAAGGGCTGGTGGGGGAACCCCACCTGTGGGCCCTGTAACTGCGACGTGAACAAGGGCTTTGACCCTGACTGCAATAAAACCAACGGGCAGTGCCACTGCAAGGTGAGGGGCGGCTGCGACCCGCGCCCCTGCAGTCCCGCGTGTCCCCCCTGCTGTCCCCTGCCCTGGCAGCTGCTCAGCCCTGCTCTGTGCTCCTGGGAGGCCTGGGTGCCCCTGCCCTTGGGCCCTACCCTAGCCCTCCTTGTCCGAGGAGCTGACAGTGGGGAGCTTGCTAATGGGGTCCCATTGGGGTCTCCCCCAGGTGAACAGGTCCCTGCTCACCTAGGGGAGAGCCTGCCCCTTCCCCTGCCCCTTCCTGCTCTGCTGCAGTCCCCATGGGCTGCCTGACTGTCCCCGTCTCCCGCCAGGACTTCCACTACCGCCCAAAGGGCAGCGACGCCTGCCTGCCTTGCGACTGCTACCCCGTGGGCTCCTCCTCGCGCTCCTGCGACAGGGAGACGGGCCGCTGCCACTGCAGGCCTGGTGTCATCGGGCGCCAGTGCAACAGCTGCGACAGCCCCTTCGCCGAGGTGACGCCCAGCGGCTGCCAGGGTGAGTGGGGCAGCGGGGAGCGGGCGCCGCGGCGCTCGGCGTCAGCGCCGTCCCCCGTGACCGGCTCCCGCGCGGCTTGTGTCCGCAGTGCTCTACGACGGCTGCCCCAAAACCCTCAAGGCGGGCGTGTGGTGGCCCCAGACCAAGTTTGGCTCCTCTGCCGCCGTGCTGTGTCCCAAAGGCTCCCTGGGTGAGTGAGGGATGTGCTGGGGAGGGACGGGGAGACGCTGGCTGGAGCGCTGGGGCTGTAGCAGCCTCTGCAGCATCACCCCCTTCTAGCGCTGTGCTGGTCTGGCCTGGCTGGGCTGGAGGGCTGGGATAAGGAAACGGGAGGAGGAAATAGCCCCAGTGGGCAGAGCTGAGGGATCCCGTGTGGAGCAGGGCGCGGGCTGCAGGCCCTGTCCCCAGCGCTTCCCCCTGCGCTCCCGTGGTAGCAGAATGGACCCGGGGTCAGGCCGGGAAGAGCAGCCCGGCCCTGTGGCACCTCGCTGCCCAGCCCTGCCCTCGGGCACAGCGTGGCGTTCGGTGAGTGTCCTGGAGCAGGAGATGCCCGCGGCGGCGGCCAAGGAGCCAGCAGGGTGCGGGGGGCTGTAGGGCAGCGCGGGCCCCGGGGGACAATACAAACCCTGTCCTTCTCCAGCCGTTCGCCCCCGGAGGAGGCAGGTTCGGCTCCTAACTGTTGTCGCTTCTCTCCCCGGTTCTCTTGCCCTCCGTGCTCAGGTTTGCGGGGTGCAGGTAAGGTTGTTGCCACCTCCTTCCCTCCCTCCCTGTCCCAAGGGCTGCGCCGCGTGGCTTTCCCTCCCTGCTCCCTGCCTGGCGTCCCGCACAGCCCTGCGCTTTCCCTGCCGCTTCTGGAGCTGCCGAGCGTCTTCCCACCGCTTTGCCTGGCCTCACCGCTCCCTCGTGCTGCTTCCCTGCTCCCGGCGCCCTCGGCAGCGCAAACCCGGCTGCAGCCGCATGCAGCCCCTGCCACGCGCTGCCCCAAGCTTGCAGCCCTGCTCTGAGCGGTGCGGGAGTCTCCACTCCGCTCCACTGGGCTCCATCCGCTGCCTTGAGTTGGGCTGGCGCAGCCGCGAGGTGCCCGTGCAGCTGGGAGCCCTGCGGGAAGCCTGAGGGGTGAAAGAAGGGAAGCCACTTCTGCCCCGTGAGCGGGGAGAGCCCCATGAACGGGGCCGGAGCTGCTGGGTGCCCAGGCTGGGCCTGCTGCCCTGCAGGAGGAGGAGGATGGAGCCAGGGCTGCGTCCTGCCTGGAGCCCCGCAGCGCGGCCGGCGCTTGGGCACCAGGGAGGAAAAGCCCTTCTGTCCTGGGGAACGGCCAGCACGGTGGAGGCTGCTCCCAGCTGCCACGCCGCTGATCCCAGTGTTGATTCCCAGGGGAAAGGATGGCCAGGAAGGGCACCTGGGAGCTGGAGAGGGTGGGACAGAGCAGACTGGCACGGGGCTTTTCTGAGCAGCAGCTGGAGGCTGCTCCAGGTGTCCTCTCTTCTCCCTGGGCTCGCTGCTGCCGTGTCCTGCGCTGGTGGGGTCCCCACGAGGGCCTGGCTCGCGGTCCTGCTGGGTGCACAGGGGCACCCTGCTTTCTCTCGGGGTCTGCGTGGTGATGCGGCGGGCGCAGGACGCGGCTCTTGGTGCTGGCAGCACTCTTGGGTGGTTGATAGCTGATCCGTGCATTGCTGGTGTCTGTGTTGCTGTCCAGTGTCCCCCAGGCAGGAGCTGGCACTTCAGCTGATGTGGCAGCCACGGTGCTGAACAGGTCCTGCTCTCCCTGCCTGGCTCCAGGGGCTGGTCCCCAAGGCAGGTTCTCCAGCCCCACAGCCTCAGCAGGCACTGCAGGCTGGCAGCCAGGGGATGCCCAGGGCCACCTGGGCTCCAGCAGCTTGGGATCATAGAGTCATAGAACCATAGAATTGCCAAGGGTGGAAGGGACCTCCAGAGAACATCCAGTCCAACCCCCTGCACACGAGGGTCACCTAGAGCACGTGGCACAGGCTGCATCCAAGTGAGTTTCGAAGATCTCCAGAGAAGGAGACTCCTCCACCTCACCGGGCAGCGTGTTCCAGGGATCTGGCACCCTCACTGTCAAATTTTTCCTTAAGTTCCTCTGGAACTTCTGGTGCTTCAGTTTGTGGCCATTTCCTCTAGTCCTGTTAGGGACCACCACCGAAAGGAGGCCAGCCCCATCCTCCTCACTCCCTCCCTTGAGGCATTTATAATATATTTAGGTATATATTCAAGGTATTTATATATGTTTATATGATCGAATGTGCCCCGGGACAGACAGACACGTCCCCACCAGGATCCAAAGTCTTCTGCAGGCCAAGAGCTGCGTCGTTGTTTCCCTCCTCTCAGCACGCTCTGTGCAGAGCCTGTGTGCCGCAGTGCTGCCCCGCACGCGGGACCCTGCTCGTGGCGTTAGCGTGGGCAGCAGCTGCCACCGCCGGTGCCCAGCAGGACCCCGGGCACTGCAGAGCCTCCCTGGCACCTGCCCGCGTGGTCCTCAGGAGCAGCTGGCGCAGCGGGTTTCTGCTGGGGGCGCAGCGGGGCAGCTGCGCATCCCGGGGCACGTTCCACACTTGTCCTTCCTCCCGGTTGCAGGCGCAGCCGTCAGACACTGTGATGAGGAGAAGGGCTGGCTGGAGCCAGATCTCTTCAACTGCACTTCGCCTGCCTTCAAGGAGCTCTCCGTGCTGGTAATCTGCTCATGGCTCCGCGGGCATGGCAGGGCAGGGGCACTAGGAACTAGGGCTCACTGCTGGATTTCACAGACTCCCAGAATGGTTGAGGTTGGAAGGACCTCTAGGGATCATCTAGTTCAACCCCGCTGCTCCGACAGGGACACCCAGAGCACGGGGCACAGAGTGGCATCCAGGCGGGTTTGGGAGATCTCCAAATCACTCTTTACCCTCACTCTGCTCCTGTTCAGTAGATGTTTCAAAGAGCTCAACTCTCCCTAGGCACCTAGAGCAGGAGTGGGCTTTGCCACAGTGCTCAGCACCTTACTCCTCTCATCTTGTGCTCAAAACCTGTCTTTGGGACATTGATCTGAGCAGGAATTTTCCTTTTGTTTAGTCTAATCTCTGGAGATCAGATCATTACTGGAGACTGGTCATCTCCAAGAGATGCCTCTGTCCCAGTGGGCACCATGGGCAATGTCCTCAGCTTGTGCCATGGTTTCAGAGCCCGTCCGTGGGCCTGCAGCACCCACATCCCGCTCCCTGGGAGCTGTGCTGCATGCTGTGGAGGAACCCCCGCAGTGATTAATCCTCTCTTCCCTCCCCACTGGCAGCTGGAGGGCCTGGAGAGGAACGAGACTGAGCTCAACACAATTGAAGCCAAGAAGCTGGCGCACCGGCTCCGGGCTGTGACAGACCACATGGACCACTACTTTGGCAATGATGTGCACATCACCTACCGCCTGCTGTCCCGCCTCATGGCCTTCGAGAGCCGGCAGCGGGGCTTCGGCCTGACCGCCACGCAGGACGCCCACTTCAACGAGGTGAGGCGTGCAAGAAGGTTATGAAACCACATCAGGAGGGCTGGCTCTGGGTCCAGGCTGCCCTGCACGGGCACTGACCCACTGGAGTGGTACCAGTAGGGACTGGAGTGTCGGAGGAGTTAAAGGACCAAACTTTGCTAATCCTGGGGAGGGGAAGCCAAAGAGTGACCTTGTTGCTGTCTTCAGCTCCTCTAAAGCAGGAATGCAGAGAAAACAGAGCCAGGCCCTTCTCGGAGGTGCCCAGCGATAGGGTGAGAGGGAGCAGAGCCAGGCTGCAACAAGGGGAACTGTGATGAGATGTGAAGCAAGCTCTTATCCCTGTGAGGGTGGGCAGAGGGCAGAGCCCTGGTAGCCTTGGGTGGCCAGGGTGCTGAGACCTGTCCCTCTCCTCCCCTAACCCCTGTGTCTGTCCGGTGCAGAACCTGCTGCGCGCGGGCAGCTCCGTGCTGGCACCCGAGAACCGGGAGCACTGGGCCATGCTGCCCTGCAGCGAGCACGGCAGCGCCAGCCTCATGGAGCAGCTGCATGACTACTCGGGCACCCTGGCCAGCAACATGAAGCTCACCTACCTCAACCCCGTCGGCGTCGTCACCCCCAACATCAGTGAGTAGGAGCTACCGCTGGGCCCGGCTGCGGTGGTGCGGAGTCGCTCTTTCATCTGAAAAAACAAAAGGGCTGAAATCAGGGTTTTACCCGCTTTGTTTTTCCCTCTTCTCACCTTTGTGAGAATCTTTGTGTTGACAAAGGACACAAAGCAGTGAGCCAAGTCACAGATCAGTGCCGCTGAGCGGCAAGATGGGTGAAGGGGATCCTAAATGCAATGTGTGCTCGAGCAGCTTGTGAAAGGCTAGCGCTGTGGTGAGGGAGCAGCCGGGGCTGCTTTGTGTGCAGCTGTGAGTTTCTCAGCTCTCACAAGCGAGGGAGCAGCAGGGAAATACCCCAGTGCTGTGTGCCCTAGAGCCCACCGAGCCCGGAGCGCGCTGCCTCCCCCCGACCCATCCCAGCTGGGTGTCCGGAGAGGAGCCAGGCGCGGATCGGAAGCAGCCTGTCCTGCAGCAGAGTGGGGTCTGCGCTGGGAGGGAGCGCTGTGAATATTGGGAATGGCCCGAACGCAGTGGGGACGCCTGCAGCCTGGCCGGGGGCTTTTGTACCCTTCTTGCCACGTCCTGGCCGCAGGACGGCCGGGGCGCCCGTGCTGCCCGCGTGGCCCTTCAGAGCCGCCTCTCGCTCTCTGCCCCCCGCGCAGTGCTGAGCATCGACCGCATGGAGAACCGCTCGCACGTGCGCCGGCGCTACCCCCGCTACCGCAGCAGCCTGTTCCGCGGCCAGCCCGCCTGGGACCCCCGCACGCACGTGGTGCTGCCGCTGTCCGTGCTGAGCCCCGCCAAGGCCGAAGGTGAGCAGGGCAGCGCTGCAGGGGAGCAGCACGGGCAGGCAGGGCTGCGGGACACGTGTCCCTGCAGGCACCTCCCTGTGTCACACACCAGTCAGTCAGCCCGGAGCTCAGAGCTTCTTGCTCTTCCCAAGGCTCCTGGGGCCCTGCTCCTGCTGGGAGGACCCAGCACCGCTTCTCTCTGAGGCCCTAAGCGGGCCAGGGCAGAGCTGGGGCAGAAAACTGCCCAGATCCCGTGTGCTGGGGAATGGGAATGACACCGGCCTCTTCCCCCAGCCCGGCCCAGTCAGGGCAGTGCTGGGTGCCCCCGGGCATGCAAGGCTGCACTTAGGGGTGGTGTGTGGGGCTGTTCTCACCATCCCTTGTGTCCCAGCTGTCCCCACGGCAGTGCCCACTCTTGCCGGGGGTGAAGGGAACTACACTGTGGAGAGCCCCTCTCCGAGGCAGGCGCTGCCCGAGCCTGAGCCCGCGCTGGCCGTCGTCATCCTCATCATGTACCGCACCCTGGGGGGGCTGCTCCCCGCGCGCTACCACGTGGATCGCCGCAGTGTCAGGTGCGTCCTGTGATGGGGAGGCTGCCTGGGCTCTGCTTTGCTCCCTCTCACACCTGTGCACGGTGGTTGGGGCTTGCTTCCCAGCCGGGTGGTCCTGTTGTGCTCTGTCCGCTCCTGTCTTGACATTGCTCTGCCTCACGACGCCCAGCCCCTCGGTGTGGGCAGGGCAGAGCTGTTCCTGCCAAGGTGGAGGTGCTGGCTTAGTGCTGGGAAGGGCCGCCCAGGCTGGATGACAGCAGCGCTCCGTGGCTCCCCGCAGGCTCCCCAGGCATCCCGTGATGAACTCTCCCATTGTGAGCGTGGCCGTGTTCAGCAACCACACCTTCCTGCGCGGGCCCCTCGACGCTCCTCTCGTGCTGGAATTTCACCTGCTGGAGACGGCCAACAGGAGCAAACCTCTGTGCGTGCAGTGGAACCACTCCAGCCCGTGAGTTAAGCTTGGCTGGGCCCGGCCCGGCACCGGCATCCTCTCGCTCTGCGCTGCCTTCTCCAGGCACCCCCTCCAGGCACCTCCAGGCTGTGTGGGCAGAATTGGGACAAGGGGGCTTCTGCTGTCGCCCTGGGGCTTCATTCCTGCTTGGGAGGGCACAGTAGGATCCCTGCAGGACTCTGGCACTGTTACTTTGCATTTGGGAGTGCAGCTGTGCCTGCTGATAGGAAAGCCTTGCTGATGCCCCTGTGCAGTGCAGTCCCTCCCTGCATGCCGCACTCGTGCATCCTCTCTTCTAAGCATGCTCTGCTTTTTGGTGGCTGCAGGACCAACCCATCAGGTTTCTGGACAGCCAAGGACTGTGAGCTTGTGTACAGGAATGCCACGCATGTCCACTGCCAGTGCTCCCAGTTTGGCACCTTCGGGGTCCTGATGGACAGCTCGCACCGAGAGGTAACCTCATCCTATAGCAGGGGAAGGCAGGCCGGGGATGGCACTGTTGGATGTGGTGCCCAGAATGAGCAGACACAGGCAGAAAACGTGTGGGTGGACCCAGAGGTTGAAAGCTCGGCAGGCTTTGTGTGCCCTGCCCTAAAGCTGCCTTTGCTTTTTCTGCTGCAGCAACTGGAAGGTGACCTGGAGACACTGGCGATTGTCACCTATTCCTTGGTGTCCCTCTCCCTGCTGGCCTTGCTGCTGACCTTCTCCTTCCTGACCTGCCTCAAAGGCCTCAAGTCCAACACCCGTGGCATCCACTCCAACATATCAGTCACCCTCTTCTTCTCTGAGCTCCTCTTCCTGTTGGGCATCAACCACACAGAGAACCAGGTGTGGGGCAGGAGCAGGCACACATGCTTTTGGGCTTGTTTCATTTCTTCTGTCCTTTTGTGGAGCAGGTGCTCTCCTGGAAAGAGACAACACTCTGGAGTTGTGTGGGTGGGGAAAAGAAATCTCTTGGGGATTTTGAGGGATTAGATCTTATTTCCTCTGGGACCTGTCTTGCAGTCCCACCATGGGATGTGGAGATGGGAGTCCACACCATGGGGATGTGGAGAGCTGGGGACAGAACAGTTAGCACTGGCACAGTGGGGCCATCTCTGAGTGGCTTTTGCCTCCCCCAGTTCCTCTGCACTGTGATCGCCATCCTCCTGCACTGCTTCTTCCTCTCTACCTTCGCTTGGCTCTTCGTCCAGGGCCTCCACATCTACCGCATGCAGACTGAAGCCCGCAACGTCAACTTTGGGGCCATGCGCTTCTACTATGCCATCGGCTGGGGGGTGCCCGCCATCATCACCGGTAGGAACCAGCGATCGCCCCGCCACGAGACAAGGGCTGGATCTCAGCAGCCTCCCAATCCCCCCAGTGTCACCCAGCTCGCCTGCCCCTTCAGAAGAGCAGAGGGTGGGCCTTGTCATGGGCACCTGGGTGGGCCTGTGGGCCCCAATGCTCGTGGTGAGTGGAGCTGATTTGTCCCGCCAGGATATACATCCACATTGTCTGGCCTCCTGGGGAGAAGCAACCTCGCCGTGCTTCTCCCCGCAGTTTGCTGGTGGGTGTGAGGCCCTGGTTGCCACAGAGCTCATGGTTGAGGTCTCCTGGTTTCCCTAGTGCTTGGGTGACATGGCTCTGCCAAGCCCAGAGCGGCTGGGTCTGGACATGACCTCTCTCTTCCTCTCCCAGGGCTGGCTGTTGGCCTGGATCCTGAGGGCTACGGGAACCCTGATTTCTGCTGGATTTCCATTCATGATAAGCTGGTCTGGAGCTTTGCAGGCCCCATTACTGTCGTCATTGTGGTAAAACCCTGTCCTGTTTCACCCACAGCCCTCTCCCGCCTCCCTTCTCAGCACCATGGGTGCTCACCTCTTCCTTGGGTGTCTTGCCCGCTTCTCTGTACTGTGCTCCTTCGATTGCAGCCCCTCTCCGCCCCCTGCTCACTCCAGCCAAACCCTGGAGGCCCTGGAGAGGGTGGGAAGGGAAGGAAGTCCACGCAGGGCTCGCAGACCAGGAGTTTGTGCTCCAGCTTGGGGTGTCAGGCCAGTGCCGCCCTCACACGTCTTCTAACCAGTGCCACCACTTTCAGATGAATGGGGTGATGTTCCTGCTCGTGGCTAAGATGTCCTGTTCCCCAGGCCAAAAGGAGACCAAGAAGAAATCGGTTCTGTGAGTATTGCTGGCAAGGCTTCTACTGCTCATGTTCTTTTGCCATTTCCAGTGACCATCCTCCCTCTTCATCCATCGCCAAGTGCCCTCTGTGCATCAGTGTCAGCCTTGAAGCCACTTTTCTCTCTCACCTGGTGCCTGTGATAACCCTTCCTAAGGGTCTCTTCTTCTTGCATGCTTGTCCCTACACTGTCCTGACACCCTGTCCCCTCCCTGCCCGCCCTCACTGCTACCTCTGACATCTGCCTGCATTCATCACCCTGCCCTTGATGACTCTCAGCGCCTGTTTCCTCCTTTTCTGAACACTCCTTCTGACACCTTTCCTCACTCATGCTCTCCTTCCTTCTGGGCCAGCCTGGAGCCTCAGCTCCTCTATTCACGGCTCCAGACGACCTGTGTCGTTTGGGCCCTGTTTGCCATGTGTGATCCAGAAGGGAATGCCCTGGGGGCAGGGGGACCAAGTCGCTCTGCAGAGCTGTGCCCGCCGCGCTGCCACGGGGCACCTCCTGGAGGGCTGGGCAGGACTGCGTTCCCCTCTGGATCCCTGTGTGTGAGCACGAGGCTGTAGATTAACAGCAGGCACTAACCTCTTGGTGTGTGTGCTTGTGTGTCTGTCTCTCTCTCTCCAGCATGACGTTACGGAGCTCCTTTGTTCTGCTTCTAGTTATTAGCACTACCTGGCTCTTTGGCCTCTTGGCTGTCAACAACAGTGTCCTGGCTTTCCACTACCTCTACACTGTCCTCTGCAGTCTCCAGGTAACTGCCCAGCCTCGGCCGGAGGAGGCCTGCAGGGACAAAGGTGCCTTCTGTGCTCCTGCACCCAGCTGTGTCCCCCGTGCAGGGCCCATCCTGGGAGCAGGGTCGCTCCCCGGTGGGACTCGGGTGCTGGGGACAGGGAGCACCACGGCACGTAGCTCGCTAGGGCTCCTTGAGGCGCTCAGCACGCGTGCAGGAGGCACCGAGTTAGTGAACCATGGCACGTGAACGGGCATGGGGAGCCCGGGAGAGCATCGCTGCGGTCCTGGCGCTCCCCACGGGCGCTCCAGCCAGCGCAGCCCTCTGTGACGAGCTGCTGAGAGGGCTGAAGCTGTGGCCAGGCTCCTCGCTTTGCCTCCCTCTGCCTGGGGACACCGTCTCTGTTCCTCTCCCACTGCCGCTGGCCTGTGGGTCAGCACTGCCGGGCCTCGGGGGGGTCAGTGCCTACGTGGCTCTGCCGGTGCCAGGAGCAGCACAGGGGGCTCTGAAGGAGGCACCAGGCCCTGGTACCAGGTCCTGGCCCAGAGCCTGTGCTGCGGGCGAGGGTCTGGAGGGCGCCGGAGAGGAGCCAGGTGCCCACCCCTCCCATCCCCACCGTGCTGCCCGTGGGCTCACTCCGTCTCTCCGTGTCTCCCCTTGCCAGGGCCTGGCAGTGCTGCTCCTCTTCTGCGTCTTGAACGAGGAGGTGCAGGAGGCATGGAAGCTGGCCTGCCTCGGCAAGAAGGCGCAGGGCGAGGAGACGGCCAGGAGCACGCAGGTGAGCAGGGCCCCTCCGTGGGGACGGCCCTTCTGCCGGGCGCACGGCAGGCGCGGGAGGGAAGGCTGTGCCCCGTAGCACCTCCTCAACCGAGCCCGTGCCTCTTGCTCTGCCTGGGCAGGGCCCCAGCGCCTACAACAACACGGCGCTGTTCGAGGAGAGCGGGCTCATCCGCATCACGCTGGGCGCCTCCACCGTCTCGTCGGTGAGCAGCGTGCGCTCCGCGCGCACCCACTCCAGCCAGCGCGGCTACCTGAGGTAGGCAGCGCCGCGGGGCCGCAGCCGCGCCGCGCGCACGGTGCCCGCGCTC
>VZSG01001298.1:92605-107083 GCA_013398315.1 Nothoprocta pentlandii
CGCGGCGGGAAGCGGCGCCGCGTCCATCCCGCCGCGGGTGGGCCCGGCCTCGGCCCCGCTTGCGGCGGCCTCGTCCTGGGAACGCCTGTCCCCGCTCAGCTCCCCGGGCGCCTTCGCGTGCTCCAGGGGGTCGCTGCTCAACAGCGGTGTCCGCCCCTTAGGCAACCTTGCTGGCCCTGGCGAGGAACCGCGGTGTTGTCACGTATGCCCAGGCACTCCAAAATATCCCTGAGACGCAAGTCACCGCTCTGGACAACGGCCTCCGTGTGGCTTCGGAGGAGTCTAACCAGCCGACGTGCACAGTAAGTTTAAGGTAGTCTGAGGATGTGCGTGGCAGTCGGCTCGGCCTGGCCTGCAACCCACCTCCCAAAGGGAACAAACCCATATTTGAAGCGACGTTTCTGGCAGAGACACTTCTTTCTGTTAAATGGGCAGTGTATTAGTCACGAGCGGCTATTACCCCTCTGGCAGAACTTCCCAAGGTTCTCGTGACACTGCTAAGTGAAAAGTGTAAACGTGTTCTGGAAATCATCACCTGTGGCTGCTCGTTGGTGTTTTGGTGGCATTGCTAGTGCAGTGCCTCCGCGCTGAGGTTGTCCTCTGTGCTGCTACACGGGCACGAGGCTCGAATGTGCTGTTTGCTTTCTCTTCTGACAGTGCACCTGGTGCTTTTCCCTTCCAGGTGGGTGTGTGGATTGGGGTGGGCAGCCGCTACGAGAATGAGAAGAACAACGGAGCCGGTTACTTCCTGGAACATCTGGCGTTTAAGGTAAAGCAGGACTAGCCTGGCATAGCGCTGTGTTGAGGTTAATGCATCCGATTTATGTGGTGGTCTTGCTTCTAAAGACATAACTGGGTGCTGAACGTGCCCTTGTATCTACCAGGGCTTCCAGCACCTGGGGCTTGCAGATTCCCAGCCAGGCTGGGCCATTGTAGGCAACAGCAGCTGTAGGAAACAGTCGAGCACTGTTTCTGCAGTAGCATTCTGTTCCTGCTGGAGGTTTCTCCAGAATATTGCTCCTTAGATAGCTAGGAACTCGCTTCTCATTTCTAGGTCCGTCTTAAACTTGGTTTAATTCATTCTTCAGGCACTGTTGTCCTTTAGCTTAAGCTCAGTTTCATTTTGCCTCTTGGATTCTTTCTAGTCTTTCAAAATACATCTCATTCTTTACGTGCTTTAGTCAGGACAGGTAAACCAAGTTTTAAACTCCAGTTTTGTGCACTTGCTCTTGGCTTTTCTGAGTTAAGTGACAGTTTTGCTGTGTTAGCCCTGTAACTTGCCCAGAAGGGAATATGGCTGTTTCCAAGTTGCATTTGTGTGGATTTTCTCAGGGCACAAAGAAGCGCCCCGGTGCTGCCTTTGAGAAGGAGGTGGAGAGTATGGGTGCCCACCTCAGCGGGTACACGTCGCGTGAGCAGACTGCCTACTACATAAAAGCGCTGTCCAAGGACATGCCCAAAGGTAGGAGGGATGCTGGCTGGTGCCTGGCTTGGGGAGCGTGTGCCTGTGTGTGTGGGCCTCTTCCCCAGCAGCCTTTCCAGCAACAGACTCCACACTGAGCTTGTAGCTGAGCAGTGAATTGCAGGTTCTAGGTGCTAGTGGGAGAGACCACTGCCAAAATGCTACTTGAAGGCTACAAGCTTGTGTGTTCCTAAAACCAGCTGTGGTCAAGCTGCTTGGGTCACGTTGCACTGTATTGCCAGGAAAGAGGGAGAGATCCAATAATCTGAGGTCGTTTTGCAGATTTGGGAAGATGAGGTTGATGACAGTTCCTGTGCCACTTTGCTGCCTTTGTGTCCCTTGTCCAGGGCCCGTGATTTGAATCGGAGACAGTTCTGTGGGCAGATATGGCCAGCTCTGTGCCAGGGTTTGGCTTGTTTCTGCCCTGCACCCAGCTGCACCTCTTGCAGTCGTGTCCCTGCTTTCTGCTTGCACTGATGATCTACTGGGGGGACATAGCATGTGAACCTGGGGGATTCTTCATGCCAGAGCAGTATCATTTGTCTGCAGTGCTGTGAGGAAGGATAGTACAAGCCTGTTATGTTGCTTCCCCTCCCCAGCAGTTTGTTGCTCTCTGCTCTTGCCTGTGTCCCTGCAGCTCGTGTGTCTCTCCCCTTTCAGCAGCGCGGGGCAGCAGCTGGGCAGTGGGAGCGTTAATGCAGGAAATGTGTTACAGCTGTGGAGCTTTTGGCCGACGTGGTGCAGAACTGTGCTCTGGAGGAGTCCCAGGTTGAGAAGGAGCGCGGCGTCATCCTTCAGGAGTTGAAAGAGCTCGACAGCAACTTGACGGACGTTACCTTTGATTACCTTCATGCCACTGCTTTCCAGGGGACGGCGCTGGGCCGCACTGTTGAGGGGACCACTGAGAACATCAAGTGAGCAGCAGCTTGGAGTGCGTGGCGCGCACCTCTCGGTAGCGGTGACTGCACAGGGGAACTGGGGTGTGTGCAAGGAGCCAGTGCTGCTGTACACAGAGGAAATGTCTCTCCAGAGTGTTTCACTTTGCCGTGTCTGTGTTTTCCTCCTTGGTGCACGTGGAATTGTGGCGGTGCACATGTTTTTCTCCAGAATTGCCCCTCATGTGAGATGTGGGAGGCTGCTAGGGGCATGGCTGAACCTTCTGCGCTTATGAGAGAGTTTTAAGACCTAGGGATACTCTCTAGAGCAGGGGCCTCGAGCAGCCCCCTGCTTGGCCATGGGCAGCCAGCGAGCAGAGGCTGATGCTTGCCTCTGTGCCTCGTCTGCACTTGCCCTTATCTCTGTATGTTGTCCACAGACACTGTAGGTGCGCTTCTAGAAAGCGTGTTACCCCCGTAATCAAATGCATTGCAGCTGTCTCCATGTTGTATTCTGCTTCCTGTAAGTCTCTCATCTTTCCATGTCTGAGTTACTAATATATTAAATCTTGTGTTCTCTAGGCGTATGACTCGGGCGGATCTAGTTTCCTATGTTGATACCAACTTCAAGGCACCTCGTATGGTCCTGGCAGCTGCTGGAGGTAAGCTTCAGATCATTGTAACTTTAGAAAACTGGATATTTTTAAGCTGGTGATCAAAGCTCTGTCACACAGAGCTGTTACCTCTAACATAAGATGGTTTTGTTCAAAGAAGCTGTTTAAGAGTGCAGTTCTCACTTGTCAGGCGTTTCGCACAAGGAGCTGGTCGATGCGGCTAAGCAGCACTTCAGCGGCGTGCCCTTTGCTTACAAAGAGGATGCGGTGCCTGTTCTGCCACACTGCCGCTTCACTGGGAGCGAGGTACGCTTGTCCTGGTCCCCAACAAGGCAAGCAGCTTTGCTGCACTGCTGAGTGAATGTGAAACCAGGTGCAGCTCCTTTTGGAGGAGCCATCTGTTTGTATGTATCAGGGGAGCTAAGTGAATGGGCAGCAGCTTGGTAATGCATCAACATGTTGTTCTTGAGGCTTGTTCCCTCAGCGTGATGAGTGTTAGCACCAAAATTGTTTAGGGGTGTGAGGCAGTTGCATCCTCAACTGAAACCAAAGGCAACTGGCTCATGCTTAGCTCCACCTGAGACTCTTTGATTTCCCTGGTCTAATACCAGGGAAATACCAGGTCTAATTTCTCCGCCTGGCCTGACAGCAGACAAAGTCATATTGCTCATGCAGCTCTCCTCTGCTCCCTCATGGTTTTCCAGATCCGAGTCAGAGATGATGCTCTGCCCCATGCCCACATTGCTCTTGCCGTGGAGGGCCCGGGATGGGCTGATCCCGACAACGTCGTCCTCCTTGTGGCCAATGCCATCTTTGGCCGCTATGACCGCACGTTTGGAGGTGGCAAGGTAAGGGAGTTGGGAAGGTGGCTGGTTAGCTCTGGAGTCCTTGGATGGAGGTCCTAATGGGGTGCTGTTGTGCTTATCTTCCAACTGTGGAGTGGTCAGGAATATGGAAAGTAGGATGGAAAGCAGGATGGGACTAATCAATGGCAGATCTTAGAATGTGTTAAATATTGCACTTTATCTTCTCTGTGAAGTCTGTGTAAATAGCTCAGTTGGAGGGAACGTGAGCTCTGATAAAGCTCATATGCTTGTATATGGCGATGGCTAAGGGTACCTCTTCCTTCACAGAATCAGTCCAGCAGGCTGGCTACGCTCGCCGTGGAGCATAATCTCTGCCACAGTTTCCAGACGTTCAACACCTCTTACTCCGATACCGGCCTCTTTGGTTTCCATTTTGTTTCGGATCCTCTGTCCATAGACGACATGCTGCACTGCGCTCAGGGCGAGTGGTAAGGATGCCCTTGGCAAAAGTTTCTGTTTAGGATATGCCCCTCTCACTGGAACTGGAGCTGCCGGAACATATGTTAGTTCCTCAGAGCACAGTGTCTCTATATGAACTTCTCGATTAACTCATGCTGGTCAAGTCATCCTACAGGTGGTTTCTATAACTGCCTTGGTGTAATAGGAGTTGTTGCTTTTCATCAAATTGCTGTTGTTACTTTCATCCCTTTGGGCTGGTCAGGATTTTAGGTCATGATTCTCAAATTTTAGTATTGAGAGGTTTTGGGTTTCTTTTTTTTTTTTTTTTTTACATCCTTTTTTTTTTTTTAAGTTTAGGCAAAGTAGGGCAGAAATCTTGTATTCATAGCTGTTGTGTTGTGGCAGATAAATACTTCACTGCTGGAACCAGCCCAACAATAGGGAGCCTTCTGCTTATTTGTCTTATTACACACATGTGTATGCCAGTAATAGAGGCTGCGGCTGAGCTTGGGAGCTGTGCTGTGCATGGAGCCCTTGCCCTCGAGACCCCCTTGTTAGCAGGGGAGGAGGGTTTAGCAGCTGGATA
This sequence comes from Nothoprocta pentlandii, assembly GCA_013398315.1. Taxonomy (NCBI): domain Eukaryota; kingdom Metazoa; phylum Chordata; class Aves; order Tinamiformes; family Tinamidae; genus Nothoprocta; species Nothoprocta pentlandii. The sequence goes on from VZSG01001298.1 coordinate 97,408, forward strand.
ACAGGCTGCTGGAAGGGCCTTGTTGGGGAGCAGCAGCTTCCATAGCAGGTGGCTGTGGCGGGAGGGCCGGCAGGCACCTCATCCTGGACCCTGCCTGATCCCAGGGCCGCCGAGCACTGCGGGCGCCCAGCTCGGTGGCTGCAGCCTGGCTCGTGCTCCTGCCTCTAGCCTCAGCTCCCTCTCTTGCCTCCTGCTGTTCCCTGCTCTTAGCTACTCTGCAGCGGTCAAGATTGTGGCTGCAGCCTGCAAGAGAGAGATTGAAATCAGCTTATTCCTGCTGGGGCTTGGGAAGGGGAGGAATTCACTCTATCCAAGTAGACAGGCATCTTTAGCAGCTTTCATGGTCATTCCGTCTTCTTTCCAGGATGCGTCTGTGCACCAGCACCACAGAGTCAGAGGTGAAGAGAGCCAAGAACATCCTCCGAAATGCCATGGTGGCTCAGCTGGATGGTACGTGCTCTCTTATGGACTGATGGCTATGAGGTTTTCAGAGGGTTGCCACTGCTGGCCCTCCTGGGCACTAGGAATTCTGTGTTGCAATACTACAGGCAGGCACTGAGCAAAACTTCCTCCACTCTACATTCCTCTTGCTGCCTTGTCCAAGTGTCTGTCTGGTCCCAGCCTGAGATGCTCCAGGCTGTCCCAACTTTAAACTTCTGGTCATTCTGCTGCTCAGAGAGCTAAGCTCACGTGCTGCTTGGTAAGGTTAAAACAATACACTTAAACTGCTCTGTGATAACTGGGAATAATTCTGGAGACAAGGGAGGTCTTTGTATTGCCTGACTCCTGCTGGAGCTGCTTGGAATGGTAACTACACTTGTGATTTTTAGCTGAAGCTGTTTAATAGCTAGAGTTTGTATCTGCTTTCTCCTAAGTGATGATCAAGCTGTGAAATTCTGGAAGACTTTTTGTTTTGCTCACAATGTGATATCAACATATCCTAGGTACCACCCCAGTGTGTGAGAATATTGGAAGCCATCTCTTAAACTATGGACGCCGTATCCCTCTGGAAGAGTGGGATTCCAGGATTTCTGTAGGTATTCTTTATTTTTGGGGGGGTACCTCAGCCTACTTGGTGTCAGCACTTTCTGGCCTTAGTCAGCTGCAGTGACACGAGGTTTGCTTATTCCTTAGTCCAGATGCCTGGTGTCCAGGCAGTCAGCTCGCTCGTGCTGATACACGTATGTCCGAGTGTGTGACATAGACTCTGTGTATCCTGTGTCCCTGTGGCTGGGTCCAGTCCATCCCAGAAAGAGGAAATGTAGCTGTGTTAAGCTACATAACTTGGAATCCTCTATCAGTTTCCACAGAGATGGCCACTATCTGGTTTGTGTAATTCTGCAGCCACTGCATTCCTTGTAAGACTACAGCTTTGGGGCTGACATGTCTTCTTGGAAAAATGCCTTATGTGGAGCATCACCTGTCCTTGTGATGCATGAGAGCTAGACAGTTGGATCAGGTGGCATCAAAGGGTCTGATAGTGTTTTTAATTGTCTTGATAAGGGATGTCAATAGTTATTTGGAGAGGTGAGAAATGCCTGTCTGCTGGAAGGGTTTCTGACTGCTTTTTGATGCTTGTTAGGCTGTTGACGCGAGGATGGTGCGGGACGTCTGCAGTAAATACATCTATGACAAGTGCCCAGCAATTGCAGCCGTTGGTAAGTGACCAGTAGCACATGGCAGCACAAAAAAAGAAGCCTGGGAGGCGCTGGGGAGCAGAGTGGGAGCAACGTGCAGGTACCTTCCACACGTTTGTTCCATCCTCTTCACCACTGGGTTCTGCTGCTGTTACCTCCCTGCCTCTGCGCATTGGATGTGCCAGGGCACGTCTGCCAGGAAACGGTGCCCATCGAGGAGGCAGCCCCAGTGGCAGGAGCTGCTGGCCGTGCTCCCGCCTCCGCACCCGCTGCAGAGCTGTGACTAACAGCGGGAGTCCCAGAGCTGGGTGGGGGCCCGGTGCTATCTGCCAGGTGTCCTTACCCTGGGGTCATGCTGCTTTATGTAAGGGAAGTGAAGGGGCCTGATTCTCTTGTGCTGCTCTGACACGTCTGTCTGGCCAAGGACAAATTCATCTCCAAGCCTGCCCGAACAGCTAGCTCAGCTCTGCAGCCTCCTTCCTGCGGGATAGGATTCCCCTCCTCCAGGCAGCTGTTTCCCCTGGGCCTACAAAGCACGGTCTGGAAAAGGGAGAGGGATTTCAAACAGGAAGTTGCAATGAGCTTCTCAAATCCTCTGCTTTGGTTGCTGTGTTCACACCTGAATATGAAGATGTATTCAGCATTGTGGCACACCAGGACAAGGCAGATGATTCTGAGGAAATCAATAATGGTTTCTCTGTCAGGACATGGCTTCTGCCCACCTTTCTCATGCAGGTTTGAGCTGTAGTTGCTGCGGTTTGTGTAGCTGTTCTGGACTCTGACTGTGGTTGGCTTTGCCTGTCTTTGCCCCAAGGATATGGAACTTGCACAAGGGTTTTAACTACCTCTCCAGTGACTAACTGTGTTTTGCTTACTCAGGTCCCATTGAACAGCTTTTGGATTACAACCGTATCCGCAGTGCCATGTACTGGATTCGCTTCTAGGCTGTGTCCCTGCAGGATGGAAATAGTGAAGCTGTGGACTGTGACGGGGCTGCTGAGGTTCTGTCTGGCTTTGACTGTCTTGTGCGCCGGGAGCAAGCTCAGGCCTGTGAAAATGTTTGTCATCGTGATGTTAAATGTGTAATATTAAAAGTAACTCTATCCTAAATGGAGTTGACTCTGCTGGGAGTTGCTCTGTCCTTCTAGACTGTGTGTGTAGACTGGATTAACCTTTCCCAGTCAGTGTTGGGCCACTAAGTCTTCATTTGTCTGGGGTCAGTCTGGCAAACCTGGTGCCTGTAGCCTGTCCCTCCTCTGTCCCTGTCTCTCCTGCTAGGCTGTTGAGTTTGCAGGTCTTGTCTTCCGACTGGGATGAGTGAGTCTCTTCCTTGGCATAAAGCAGCCAGAGGGGCCCACGAAGCATCGCCCTTTGTACAGCCCTACAAGGAAGGGCCTCGTCTGAGGGAAGCCCTCCCTTGGTGCTTTACAAGGAGGTCAGACTACCCGTATGGAGAGCTTGTGTTCTGGTCCCTGTGGTGGTGATATTTCTGGCCTCGCTGTTCATTACCCTCTTCTTGTTGGAGTGTCTGCTTCTTTTGTAAACCCTCACTCATTTTCAGGCTTAATTGATGAGCTGAGCTCATATCGTTTATTTAAACTCACGAGGGTGACCAGCCTGGCCTTGCCCAGTGTGTTGGGAGAGTTGAGGTGGTTGTTTGCCACAGTGTTGAGACACAGAGAGGAGCTGAGTCTGTTAGACAAGCACCCGTGCTCAGCCTTAGTGGGATGGGTGCCTCTGATAGCTCAGCTTCTTGGGAAGACACAAGCCAGCTCAGCAATGAGCCAGAGTGGGTTTTGTCTGGGTGTCTCCTCCAAAGCAACCACCTTCTGATGAATCCTCATGCAATTGCTGAGAAGCTGCTGACTGAAGTGTAGAGCGGCCAGCCCTTAGTGTGGAAGATGATCCCTAAGGCTCAATGGTTGAAAGAGCCACATGGGTCTTCTGGTGTCTGTCTTGGTTCTTGCTCCCACATCTTGCCTCCAGAAAGCTGCAATACGGAGCAGAAGGTGGACGGGGTCCAGCTGAAGGAGGGGAGAAGAGCTTCCCACCAGGTGGCACTAGCCCATCGCGCCGCTGCTTTGAGGCAACATGCTTCTGCTGCTGGATTTTCTCTTGGGGATAGTTCTCTTCAGGATTCTCGTTTAATTTTCAGGTGCTGCCCTGACAAGCGGGATTTAAAAATAGTATGAAAGTTTCCAAGAGTTAGTCATTATATTTGAGACTAATCCCATATACTAAATCATTTGTGCCGAATCCGGATTCTTGATGAGAGAGTCAGGGTGTCTGAACCCATTGCGTATACTAGGCAAGTTGGAAGCTGTTAAGTGTTCTTGATGCAATTTGCATTTAACTATTGTTGCAAGCTGTGGCTCGTTACAAGCACACTAAGGGCTGAAAAACTAAACAAGCTCACTTATGCCCCGAACCTTGCAGAATCAGTAAATGATTCTGCCTTGGCTTTATGGCTGCAATTAGACCTTAATCTTTTGTCTTCCATTACTATATTTTTCCTCAGCTTCCAGGTTTCTTTGAAGAATACAGGGAAGGGAGATGCTTTATTTCCTAGGAGTTGCCTCCTCTGGAGCTGTCTCCTTGGGAATGGCTGTTTTTCTCGAGTAGCTCCCGAAGGCCTCCCGCATTGGGTGATGCTGAGGAGCAAAATCAAAGCCCTCTGCAGCAGCTCTTGCTTTTCAGGTGGCCTCTTTCTGTGCAGAAGAGGCCGCATGGCCCTGAGCAGCGCGTGCAGCACCGTGGTAAGGACACCCACCTGCTGCCCCAGACAGACTGTGGGGCTCCAGCTCTCAGAAGCCGCCTGGATAGCGGGTCGTTGGAAAGTATTTTCAGCTGCTTTTATCCATGGCAAAATGTGAGTGTTTGGGCTGATCTACCCTGGAACCTGGTGTCTCACGCAGAGCGCTCTGGTGTGACGGGCAGCTGGGCACCCGTGGCTGGACGGTGCAGAGCCCTCGTGTTCGGCAGCACCTCCCTGCTGCCCCTGCCACGGCGCTTGGCCTGGAAGAGCCTCTGCTGTTTGGGCGCTATGGAAGCTGCTGGAAATGCAGGTATCTCACCAGCCGTGAAGAGTGAGAGGGATATTTCACATCGCTTAGGGTTTCCCCTTGGCAAGCAACCCTCACAAGCAGCCAACACAGGATATAAAAGTCAGGAGGGCACCCATTCCAGAGGCCAGCTAGTACTGCCTGGTAAGACATCCTTGACCTGGCTGTTATGGATGGGCTTGGGAAGCGTGACCTAGGGTTAGTACCGAATCATCAGGTGTTCGGCAGCTGGATCCCTCAGTGTCAGAGGAAGGGAAGCTCTGAAGCAGTAGCAGGTCTCCAACTACTCCATGGGCCACAAAGATAGTCATGATCCTTGTATTTCTGCTCCTCCATAAGTACAGCGCAGCCCAAGGGGATCCACGCTGGGCAGTGCAGAAATGTTCTACTCAAGTGCTTTTCCTGGTCCTTGAAATCGTGAGGTCCTTTGCTGGACCATTCCTCTCCCTTCCTGTTATTTCTGCTCCCCAGTGAAGGACAGTGGCAGCGCCAAAGCGCGGAGTTGGAACCATCCCTAGAACAGGGCAATTTCACTGAAATTGGAGATGGCCTGGGTGACCTAATAAATCTGTTTCCTGGCTCTCCGGACAATGTGGGATTGTTCTGCGGAACTCTTTGAGTTTTCAATGGCTTAAGTGTTTTATTTTGCTGCTTCACTTGGAAGGTTGCTTGGGATCCCATTAGACTGTGCTGATAAATTTAGTCTGCCGTGTGAACTGGCCTTTGCTCTTCCCCTTGTGCATGGTGCTAGCTGTCCTGCCTGCTCCCATTAGGGCTCCTGCTTCGGAGGATGCGCCCGTTGCTCTAGGCAGCTGCTTTCCCTCCCTCACACTTTAGCTCCCCATCTCGTGGAGGGTTTGGAGAGGAGGATGCTGGAAAGGAGGATGTTCTATGCATGCACAGCCCATCCAAGGCATTGCATAGCCACCTGCACCAGGACATCATTGACTTCACACCATGCAGAGCTACTCCGAGAGCGTAAAAATTAGCAATGAAAAGGGGAACATTTGCTATCCGGTTCTGCTCAGTGCTCCAGCTTTTGCTGGTCTCTAACAGGAAAAGCTGTCAATGCCCCCAGCATCGGGTTGCAGGGCAGGGGCAGATGTACAGGGTGGATCTGCTTGAGGAGCAGGCAGCCCCTTTGATATGTGAGCTGCTTGTTTGGGATTCGGGCTCTTGCCAAGAGCCAGCCACAGCAGCCAATTGTCAGTAGTTGCCTCACCTGAACTAATTACCCCCCCTGGAAAGTACAGTTGATACTAATCATAGGTGCTGAGCCAAGCCTGTCCTCGGGGAACCGGGGAGCTGCAGAGAGGCTTTCACACAACCGAGAGACTTGGATCGGTGCCTCTCTTTTGTGCCAGGGAGCTTTTGGGAGGAGAGTCCTCGGCCCTGCGGGCACGCTTCTCTAGCAGCCCTTCTGCTGAGGCCAGTGGAAAATTGCTGGAGGAGCAGTGGGTGAACAGGGTTTGGAAGAGAGAGCCAGAGCGGTGCAGCTTGGCTCCTCGTGTCTTGTGTTCCCAGATCCTAACACTCTTGAGCCCACTGGTGGAAGGAGGTAATGGAGATGCACGAGGCTGTGACCAGGTACCTTCACCCAGGCCAGCCCCCGTGTAGCGTGGTTTGCTCAGAGGGAAGCTAAGCCCTCCGTGTGAGTAAATGTCACTGCATCAGGTTTGCAAGAGGGCTGGCGTGAGGGTGGTACACGATGCTGGGCAGACCTCCAGGCGCTGCTTTACGTTGCCTTCCTGTGCAACGTGGGCACTTTGCGCCCAAGGGCAGAAGAGCAGGGAGCAGAGGAACCTCGATGCACGATCAGAACTTCAACCTTGGAGCCATCGCTGCGTGTCCCAGTGCAGTGAACAGGGCTGCCCTTGTCCCGGGCGGGCCGGGCACGGCTGCTCCAGCAGAGGAGTTGGGAGGTTTCCTGGTCCCAGCGGGGCTAAATCCTGCAGCTTCTCCAACGCCTGGAAATGGAAACGGCTCATCTAAAGCTTTAACGTATTCATTGCTTGGAAAAGAAGTGGACAAAGGGCCTATCCAAGCCTGACTGCCAGCAACAGCCATGGCAGACGGGTATGAGCTGGGGCTGAATGGGGAGCAGCTTGCGGCAGGACTTGTCTTCATTGTCTCAGCTCTTTAACAGCTTCTCTGGAAGTGGCGAGTTTGGCCCTGAACATCCTCATTAAAGGCTGCTTTAGGCCACCAGGCTAGCCGGAGAGGATCGCTGCTTCTCGCTTTTTCCATGTAAGTCTCTTCCCTCCTGCTCCCCTTGCCACACACGTGTTCTGCTCTCAAGACTCCGCAGCTTTTACCGGGGCTCTTGGGCTGGGGTTTGGCTTTGCTGCTCCTTGAGCCCCTTTGCAGAGGGTTCAGAAGCGGTGTTAGGAACAAAGCCCCTCCTCAGGGGCGGCCACCTCATCGGACAGAGCACCCGTGGTGACTGTTCCCCTGCCTTGGGGAGGGGAGATCCCCCAGACCCAACTGCAGCTGCCTGCTGGGTGTGTGTCCCTTAGCCGGGTATGGAAAACAGAGCTGCTCTTCCAGGAGCAGACCCCATGGAATGGCAGCCTGAGGAGGTGCGGGCTCGGGGCTGTAGGTGCAGGACATTTCTGAACAGGAGCTGTCGATGCAAGCGGCGCCTTTGCCAAGTCATCCCTCGGCCCCTCTCGAGGCACCTCCCTCCTTGAGCTTCTCGTGCTGCTCTGTCGCTTGGTTCAAGCAGCAACGTATGCAGCTCCTTTTGTGCCTCGGAGCCTGAGCGCCGCTTGAAGAATCTTCTCATGTGCATTCAAAGGAAAAATTTTGTCCTGCTGTGGTGCCTGTCCCTTACAAGTTTATCCCCGAGTTTATCCAAGGGGAGAGGGAGACACGTGCCCAAAGCCCTAACTGTGCAGAGCAGCTGCCTGCAGTGTGGAGGCTCGCCTTATCGAGGGAATGCTGGCAAAGGGGAGGGAACGGGGGCAGGAATCCCCTGGAGAAGGGGCCGGAGCAGCTCTGGGCCCAGTGGCTTCCTCCGTCGGCTCGTGCGGCGCGGGGAGGCTGCGCGCGGAGCAGTGGCCGTGCGCGCGGAGCGCCGGGCGCCACGTGGCACTCGTGCGGCCCCGGCCCTGCGGCGCTGTCCCCGGCCCCGCCGGGGCTCCGCGCTTCCCTCTCTGTTTACAGCTGCCGCGGATGCGCAGGGCTTGGCGGGCGCCCCGCGACGCAACACAAACAGCGCCGGCGCTGCCTCGCACGCGCCAGCGCTGACTCACAGGTGAAGGCCTGGGGGAGGATGGATGGATGGAGGGGCTGAGGTCTCTGCGCTCCAAGGTAGCTCCAAGGGTGGTGGTGCCACGGGAATGGGTCCTGCACCCATGGCTCTCTCGGGACGCAATGAGGAGTGGGTGGGAGTGTCTGTGAGGTGCTCCTGCTGGTCCTCCATGGACAGCTTGTCTGAACACAGACCAGTGCTCAGACACTTCAGTTCAGGACTATCGCTGTCCTCTGTGGGAAGGGTGTGTGACCTGGTCGGCCCCGTGGAGCTCTGCGCCATCCTCTGTCCCCTGCTGTGTCCACAGAGGTCCTTGCAGGAGACGTGTGTGGACAGCGGCCCCTCCATGCCCCCCTCGCCGGGGCTGCAGCCCTCCTGCTCCATGGAGAGATGAAGTCATCGCGGCCGGGGCTGCGCGGGCAGGAGTTCCCATGGGGACAGACAGCGCTTCGCCCTGGCGGGGCAGGGAGGAGGTTCTGTCCCTTTTATTCCTCTCCTCTGGAGCCGGGCGCGCAGCCAAGGAGCTGGAGGAGCAGCGGCAGCGCCTCGCGGGGAGCGCGGGACAGGCCTGGGCTCGTCGGCGCTGCAGAGCTCCGGGACCAGCTCCCGGGGCCCGGGCTGCAGCCCCGCAGCCTTCCCGCTGCCCTGCAGCCTTCCCGGTCCCCAGGCCGGGCTGCCTGTCCTCCCCGCAGCGCCCGGGTGCCACCTCGCCCTGACCCTCCGCGTCCTTGCCCTGGCCGGGGGCTGCCGTGTCCCACAGCAGCTCGGCTTCCTGCTGCAGCTCCCCTCTCCCCGCGCTCTTAGGGAATGTAACGGGGTACAGGAGGGCACGATGGCATCCGAGCTGTAACGGAGCTCCTCTCACCCGCATGCCCTGCACCGAACCCAAGGCTCAGCCCAGCAACTGCTTAGACGCTTCTCCTTTCCAAAACACTCTTCGGAGGAGGCCCTGGTGGCTGCTCTGCTCCATGGGGCCGCGTCCCCATCATGGGCCCTGCCCGTCCCATCCCGGGCCCCTTGGGCGCCGCTCCCCCGGTACAGGCTGTGCCGTCCCCTCCGCCCGCGCACGTGCCAGGCGCTGCCCGCCGCGCCGCAGTGCCGCGGTGCACGTCTCCGCTGCGGTGCACGTCTCCGCTGCGGTGCACGTCTCCGCTGCGGTGCACGTCCCCGCTGCCGTGCACGTCTCCGCTGCGGGCCCCGGCGGCAGCTCGGCTCGGCGGGGCGGGCGGCCCTTGCGCAAGGTCGGCCAAGCCCCGGGAAGAACGGAAGGGGGGCTCTTCACGCCCCTTGCCAAAACATATACGCAGCCGCAGGTAGTTTTTTGGGGCTGTATGTGTGCGATGCAGGTTGAGCAACACTTTAATAGAGGCAGGGAGGAAGCGTGCAGCAATTACCCTGTTCTCGGTGCGATGAGATCTGCATCCCCCGGCGCCGCGCGCTGGCTCCTCAGCGCCGCTCCTGTCCCGGGCCTGTGTCCCCGGTCACCGCAGCTGGAGACCCAGCACCCGCTGCTGCCCCTCGCGACGCGGGAGACCAAGGCTCCGCATCCCGCGAAGTGACGTGGAAGCTCCGGGCGGTGCAGAGCACAGGGCAGCGGCTGCTGCCGGCTTCGGGGACGGCTGCTGGCTTGGTCCCGCTCGCCGCGCTGCCGGGGCCGCCTGGCATGGAGTCACCTCTGCCTTTGCTTGCGGCTCCGTGGGCCGTGCCGCTCGCCCTGCCCGCAG